>JZSA01001241.1:0-63044 GCA_000956155.1 Cotesia vestalis
AAAGTTGTAGAGAATTTAATTTGAAACAAAAAATGTTGACAAATTTTTTTCATCAAATAAATAGTTTAAAAGATATATCGTAAAAACCATTTCAACCCCTATTTTCAAGATGGCGGCCGTGGGACAAGGGTGGCGACCCCACAAACTTGGTTTTAGCTTTACATTGACCCCCCCTACACATTAAAAAATAAAATTGCGTCCTCTAAAAAATGCAAGGTTAGGCCTAAAAAATGTAACATTTCAATGGACTACGTGTCGAAAACCATTTACAGAATTAAAATCGATCGACGCATCCAAAAGTTACAGCTGATTAAAAATTGAAAAAAAATTTTTTTTGATATTTTTCGAATATAATTACCAGGCTTCTTTAACCTTTCAATATAAACCCGTATATACAGATTTTTCTTTCATTACTGCTCTAAAAACTACTTTGAAAAATCAAAATCGAACGATATGTTACAAAATTATATACCTTTTTAAAAATATTTTAAATAATTTCTTCCAGAATTTTTTCGAAATAACGTTCAGATATTTCAACTATTTAACAATTCATGTGTATATACTTTTCGTGCTTTAACTAAAAAATTATACTTTGTACAAGAAGAATTCAAAAATATACGAAAGATCAAGTTTTTCCAATTAAAAATTTGACAAAATTGTCAAAAAGAATAGTTTGCCAAATTAAAAATTCAAAGAATGAAAAAATAATAACAGATCGGTAAAGCCGTTTCAAAGTTATTGAAAACAAAAACACATTTGAAAAAAATTTTTTTTGTGGTTTTTTTTAAGATCAAAAAAATATCTTATACAAAAATACAATTTTTTTTTTTTTATAAATATAATAATGAAATGTTTATTTATACAGCACCTGGTGCGTACTTTCCTGAGAAAGTTAATCTAGATAAAACACCAGCGTATACATTTGGCGCTAAAACATTTATTGAAAATCGTAATGATACACCAGGTATTTTTTTTTATTTTTTCTGCAATTAAATACAATTTATTTATTTATTTTTTTACTTATTTTTGTAAAGCGCCTGGGACATATTACCCGGAAAATGTGAATTTAGATAAATCATCAGAATTTAGTTTCGGTTCAAGAACAACTATTAAAAATCAAAATGATACACCGGGTAAAAGATCAAAAAAATATCTTATACAAAAATACAATTTTTTTTTTTTTATAAATATAATAATGAAATGTTTATTTATACAGCACCTGGTGCGTACTTTCCTGAGAAAGTTAATCTAGATAAAACACCAGCGTATACATTTGGCGCTAAAACATTTATTGAAAATCGTAATGATACACCAGGTATTTTTTTTTATTTTTTCTGCAATTAAATACAATTTATTTATTTATTTTTTTACTTATTTTTGTAAAGCGCCTGGGACATATTACCCGGAAAATGTGAATTTAGATAAATCATCAGAATTTAGTTTCGGTTCAAGAACAACTATTAAAAATCAAAATGATACACCGGGTAAAAGATCAAAAAAATATCTTATACAAAAATACAATTTTTTTTTTTTTATAAATATAATAATGAAATGTTTATTTATACAGCACCTGGTGCGTACTTTCCTGAGAAAGTTAATCTAGATAAAACACCAGCGTATACATTTGGCGCTAAAACATTTATTGAAAATCGTAATGATACACCAGGTATTTTTTTTTATTTTTTCTGCAATTAAATACAATTTATTTATTTATTTTTTTACTTATTTTTGTAAAGCGCCTGGGACATATTACCCGGAAAATGTGAATTTAGATAAATCATCAGAATTTAGTTTCGGTTCAAGAACAACTATTAAAAATCAAAATGATACACCGGGTAAAAGATCAAAAAAATATCTTATACAAAAATACAATTTTTTTTTTTTTATAAATATAATAATGAAATGTTTATTTATACAGCACCTGGTGCGTACTTTCCTGAGAAAGTTAATCTAGATAAAACACCAGCGTATACATTTGGCGCTAAAACATTTATTGAAAATCGTAATGATACACCAGGTATTTTTTTTTATTTTTTCTGCAATTAAATACAATTTATTTATTTATTTTTTTACTTATTTTTGTAAAGCGCCTGGGACATATTACCCGGAAAATGTGAATTTAGATAAATCATCAGAATTTAGTTTCGGTTCAAGAACAACTATTAAAAATCAAAATGATACACCGGGTAAAAGATCAAAAAAATATCTTATACAAAAATACAATTTTTTTTTTTTTATAAATATAATAATGAAATGTTTATTTATACAGCACCTGGTGCGTACTTTCCTGAGAAAGTTAATCTAGATAAAACACCAGCGTATACATTTGGCGCTAAAACATTTATTGAAAATCGTAATGATACACCAGGTATTTTTTTTTATTTTTTCTGCAATTAAATACAATTTATTTATTTATTTTTTTACTTATTTTTGTAAAGCGCCTGGGACATATTACCCGGAAAATGTGAATTTAGATAAATCATCAGAATTTAGTTTCGGTTCAAGAACAACTATTAAAAATCAAAATGATACACCGGGTAAAAGATCAAAAAAATATCTTATACAAAAATACAATTTTTTTTTTTTTATAAATATAATAATGAAATGTTTATTTATACAGCACCTGGTGCGTACTTTCCTGAGAAAGTTAATCTAGATAAAACACCAGCGTATACATTTGGCGCTAAAACATTTATTGAAAATCGTAATGATACACCAGGTATTTTTTTTTATTTTTTCTGCAATTAAATACAATTTATTTATTTATTTTTTTACTTATTTTTGTAAAGCGCCTGGGACATATTACCCGGAAAATGTGAATTTAGATAAATCATCAGAATTTAGTTTCGGTTCAAGAACAACTATTAAAAATCAAAATGATACACCGGGTAAAAGATCAAAAAAATATCTTATACAAAAATACAATTTTTTTTTTTTTATAAATATAATAATGAAATGTTTATTTATACAGCACCTGGTGCGTACTTTCCTGAGAAAGTTAATCTAGATAAAACACCAGCGTATACATTTGGCGCTAAAACATTTATTGAAAATCGTAATGATACACCAGGTATTTTTTTTTATTTTTTCTGCAATTAAATACAATTTATTTATTTATTTTTTTACTTATTTTTGTAAAGCGCCTGGGACATATTACCCGGAAAATGTGAATTTAGATAAATCATCAGAATTTAGTTTCGGTTCAAGAACAACTATTAAAAATCAAAATGATACACCGGGTAAAAGATCAAAAAAATATCTTATACAAAAATACAATTTTTTTTTTTTTATAAATATAATAATGAAATGTTTATTTATACAGCACCTGGTGCGTACTTTCCTGAGAAAGTTAATCTAGATAAAACACCAGCGTATACATTTGGCGCTAAAACATTTATTGAAAATCGTAATGATACACCAGGTATTTTTTTTTATTTTTTCTGCAATTAAATACAATTTATTTATTTATTTTTTTACTTATTTTTGTAAAGCGCCTGGGACATATTACCCGGAAAATGTGAATTTAGATAAATCATCAGAATTTAGTTTCGGTTCAAGAACAACTATTAAAAATCAAAATGATACACCGGGTAAAAGATCAAAAAAATATCTTATACAAAAATACAATTTTTTTTTTTTTATAAATATAATAATGAAATGTTTATTTATACAGCACCTGGTGCGTACTTTCCTGAGAAAGTAAATCTAGATAAAACACCAGCGTATACATTTGGCGCTAAAACATTTGTTGAAAATCGTAACGATACACCAGGTATTTTTTTTTTTTATTTTTGTGCAATTATGTGACATTTTCTAATCATTTTTTTTTTTCTGTAGCACCTGGAACATATTACCCAGAAAAAGTAAATTTAGATAAAACATCTGAATTCAGTTTTGGTTTAAGAACAACTGTTAAGAATCATAACGAAACACCGGGTAATTTATTAAAATTTCACACAAAAATTATCTGTTTTTTTATGACACAAAAATTAACAAAAAAAATTTTTTTTTTTTGTTTTTATAACAATCAAATGATTCCGCGCGTTTTCATCCCCCGACAAAATGGCCCCGACAAAATATCGTACAGACGAAATATCATTGCAATCAAATATTAATAAACGAAATCGCGTGCCTAAAGGTAAAAGGGCGCATATTTTTTTTTTTATTGCCAATCAAGTAGTAAACACATTCTACACTTGAAAATTAAAAAAAAATTTTTTTTAAAGGTAAAAGGGCCTATGTCATTAATTATACGCCCTTTTACTTTTAAGACTTCGAAATTTTGGTGATCTGAAGGTCAAAGGGCGTATAATTTTTTTTTGGCCAAAAATGTGAAAAAAAATTTTTCTGTGGTAGTAGCGGCCTAAAACCTCAACTGTACAATTTTTTTAAGTTACAAAAAAAAATATATATATCCAAAAAATAATATAGTACACTGAAAAAAAAAATTCTTAACTGGAATGTAAATTTTCTTGGCTCAAGAAAATATCAAGGAAAATTAAAAATTTCTTGAGTGAAGTCAAAGTTTCTTGAGCTAAGAAAATTTCTTCTTGCTCGAAAATAATTTTTGTTTTCCTTAAAATTTTCTTGGCGCAAGAAAATGATTTTTTGTGTGTACCCGTGATTATTTTCTCGATTTTTATTATAAGAAATAGTTATTGTAAAATTTAAAAACATGAACAATTATCATGAAATTATAATGTTTAAAAAATAATGGGAAATTTTAAAATATTCAAATGTTATAATTTTTAAATATTACGTTTTAAAAAAAGCGGGAAATTTTTACGTAATTTGTTTTTGATTGATGTATTTTTTATTTGTTCATATCAAACTTTGTAAATGAGGCTGTTATTTTAGCATAACTCGTTTTGTGAGACTATTATTTAACATTTGGTATCAAAACTACGATTTTTTTATTCGCCCTTTTACCTTTAGAATACCAACTTTTTTTTTTTTTTTCACATATTTTTACGTTTTAGATAATTTTAAAACGAATGGCAAAAAAAATTTTTTTATACGCCCTTTCACCACAAATTCCTATTAAGCCTCAGCTATAAGCCCTTTTACCTTTAAGCACGCACGCATAAAAATGATTTTGTTGAAATAACAAAAGACGGGATAAATGAAAAATATATTGTGGTAACAAATGAGTATAGTTATAGCAACAAATCCATATTAGTTGCATTAACAAAATGTTTCAAGTTGTACTAACAAACCAGTTTGTTCCCTGGTGGATCTGAAATACCGTAGAATTACGGTATTGTACGGTAAAAATACGGTCGATATACCGTACGGCCACCGTAGATTACAGTAGCATTTTACTTTCACAGTAGAAACCGTAAAACACCGTAACATACAGTAAAGAACGGTGAAAATACGGTATAGAACGGTAAAATTACGGTAGTGTACGGTGAAAATACGGTAGAATATATATTTCTGAACTTTTCGCATTACCGTATTCAAATGGTAACCTACCGTCAAATATGCCCTATTTTAGCGATAAGTTACCGTATAATAACGATAAATTACTGTACAATCGCGGTACTTTGCCGTACAATATCCGTAATTTACGGTATCATACTGTATTACGGTAAATCACTGTACGTACCGTACTCTACCGTACCCTACCGTAAATTTGCCGTACATTACCGTACTCTACGGATCTGTCAGGGTTCAATCACAAAATCAATTTGTTTCACTAATAAAATCATTTTGTTGCTGTCACAAAATGACTTTGTTGCTGTAACAAAGTGATTTTATTACAGTAAAAAAACTAATTTGTTGCCAAAATATTTTCAAAATCCTCAAAAGCTTATCACCAAAATGATTGTGTATAATGATACTCAATGGGTTATTTCAACAAATTCTAATTGTTATTCTTACAAATTCTCTTCATTACTACAACAAATTTTCTTTGTTACTCTAACAAATTTTCTTTATTACTTTAATAGAACAATTTTGCTGTTTCAACAAAAAAATTTGTTATACCAACTATAAGATTTTGTCGAATCAACTAAAAGATTTTGCCATACTAACAAAACTGTTTTGTTGTTATAACATATCAATAACTTGTTATATCCTAAATTTTGTTATTTTAACATATGATTTGTTATCCCTATGTTAACAAATTCATTTGTTACCACAACATATCTTAGATTATCTTAACAAAATTTTTTTCTGCGCGCGCGAAATATCACACGGATTATTTATGAGATTATTTTATAAAATAAATAAAAATGAACTTACTATGAACATTATTTTATTATTTATTTAAGAGTGATTTTGTGTGTGTTTATCTAAAAATAGGCCAACATATATCTAGTCTCAAGGATATTTTATCGGGGGATATTTTGTCTGTAGGATGTATTGTCGGGGGATGAAAACGTGCATCATCCAATCAAATCATGATAAAAAAACTTTAATTAAAAAAATCCCCTTTTAGAAATTAAATAAAAAAATTCTGCGAATTTTTTAAAATATTTTTTTTATCATAATTTGTTATAAAAATTCAAAAAATTTTCAGATTTTAATATCAGATTTAAATTTGTATTTATACAGCACCTGGAACGTATTCTCCTGAAAAAGTGAATTTAGATAAAACGCCAGCGTATACTTTTGGCTTAAAAACACCCATTGAAAATCATAATGATACACCAGGTATTTTTTTTTTATTTTTATTTTTATTTTGTATATTTTTTACATCTGATTTATTTTTTTTAAATTATTCCTTCGCACAGCTCCTGGATTTTACTCCCCGGAAAATGTGAATTTGGAAAAATCACTAAAATTTAGCTTCGGTTTAAGATTGTCACCCGAAAATCGAAATAATTATCCAGGTATTTTATTTTAACAATAAGATTATAAAAAAAAATTTTTAGATCTGTTAAAAATTAAAAAATAACTTTTAGGAATTTTAATGACTTGATATGATAATTCAAAAATATTTTTAGAACTTTTTAAAAATATTTTTAAGACAATTGTAAACGTTTTTCAAATGATTTTAAGAAAGACAATTTATTTTTACACGGTTATAGATTTATCGTAAGAGTAATGGATGAGAATTTTTAGGACAATTTTAGGACATTTTTGGGACTTTTTGGGACAATTTTCGAACAATTTTAGGACATGTTTGGGACATTTTTGGAACAATTTTGGGAAATTTTAAAAATATTTCCGGAACACTTTTTAACGTTTTTAAAATGATTTAAAGAGAGACAATTTATTATTGCACGGTCATGAATTTATCGTAAAATTAATGAATGAAAATTTTTAGGACAATTTTGGGACATTTTTAGGGCATTCTTAAAATATTTTTAGGACATTTTTTAAATGTTTTGAGGATAATTTTGAACGTTTCTTAGATGATTTTAAGACAATTGTTTTTTGCACAGTTGTAGATAAATCCTAAAATTAATGGACAAAAAATTGTCTTAAAAATTTTCATTCATTAATGTTACGATAAATCCATTTTTTCTTAAATCATTTAATAAACGTTTAAAAATGTAGTAAAATTGTCGTAAAATTGAAGAATCATTCTGAAAATATTCAAAAAAATACGTAAAATTGACGAAAAATTACTTAAATGCACTATTTTAAAATTTCTGGTTATTTCTAAGATGTCCCAAAATTGTCCCAAATTTTATCACGTTTGGATGTCCCAAGCTTGGGACATTTTTGGAACAATTTTTTTTTACACGGGTAAAAACTTCATTTTTAAAAGCTCTGGAAAATCATAAATGAGATTTTTATAAATAATTTTCTATGCCTAGTTTTTTTTCTAAAGAAATCAAAAAATCGTCAAGTGTCTGCTAATTTCAGCCTCATTCTTCAGTAAATAAAATTTTGAAATTAAAGTTAGCAATTTTGGCCATTTTTTAATTTTTTTTTTTTTTTTAACAAATAAATTTGTTTTGAAAAATTACTTTACAAATTTTTGAAAATTTCTACCTATAAAAATTTTTTTTGCCATAATTTATTTGTTAAAAAAAATTATTAAATATCTGCTAAATTAATTTTGATAAAAAAATGAGATTGTTGGAGCTTTAACAAAATAAATTAGCTTTTTTTGTTAATTGAGCAAAAATTTTTTTGTAATTTAATATAACACAATATTCAATAATGAAGATGATTGATATTTTCTATGAGCAGCTCCAAATGTTTACACCATACCTTCAGCATTCGGCGCTACTAAAGAAGGCAACAAAAAAACTGCACCAGCATACTCGATTGCTAGCCGGCAAAAGACATTCACCGATGACCGTATTTTAGTACCTGGGCCTGGGACTTATGAATCTATTGATACTGATATTGTGAGAAATAAAAGTGCAGCTTATAGCATAAGCAGCCGATATCAGCTACCTACCGATCAGATGAAAGTTCCAGCTCCTGGAGTTTATTGTCCTGAAAAAGTATGATATAAATATAGCATGAGTAAAATTTTTTATAAATTATTTTCTTACCTTTTCAGGTTCTGTTGAATTTACCACCGGCTCATACTTTCGGTATAAAACATTCTTTTTCGTTCGTGATTGGCTAAAATAAGTAGATAAACAGCAAAAAGTTTTAGGCTTGTCAATAATGACTCTCAAGTACATATACCGTACACTCTAAAATATTTGACTACGGAAGTCGCAAGGGTTCTTCCTTAAATTAAATCCCGTTGACTGCAACACACAAGGTAGATAAAAATAAAATAGCTTCATGTTTGGCCTCATCAGCACAACGAAAATCTAAGCTTATGAAAGACGCAAGAGAATATTTGCAGTCTTGTTCAAAGTAGCAACCCAAGATTTGATGCTGCAACTAATTATTCAATCAACATTCTTGGACTACAAAAGCATTTATTTTTCATATCCAATCCAGTATTTTCATGATGTAATTTTGAGTCGGAATCGTGGTCCAGTGAATCCTTTGGAGAAAATGTTCGAATTCTTTGATTAGGTGACTATCATCAATGACTTTCATTGAAATGATCAAATTATTTCCACGATTAATAATTACTATGATTTATTGAATAATCAAAACTTGTAAAATAAATTTGTAAAACAAAATTTAATTAATATAAAACAGTATTCTTAATACAGTTATGTTATCAGTTTCTTAAAATTTTTAACTTATTCACATTTTTTGCGTAATTCTTATAATACTCATGAATAATAAAAATTTTATGATGATTCTTAACGATGAAAATTAGGATTATCCGTTTGCCAGCCTTTAGCATTGGGCCCAAATTGATAAACAAGTCGACGTCCTAATACAGGCAAAAAGATTTTGCTTTTGTAATAATATCTAAAACATAAATCATTGAATAAAATGAATCATTCTATAAAACTTGGTTTCACCTAAAACTATTGAATAAAGAAAAGAAGTGTCAATTGAGTCGGGGGCAGATAAACCAGTTGACTAAAAAGTAGATAAAAAGGCAATGTCCTCTTAAAACTACGTTCTAACGTATGTCAAATTCTCATTTGGAAATGTTAAAGTAAATAATAAAAGTACTATATTATAAAAAAAAATATATTTTTTTATCAACCCCCTAGCATGATAATTAGATAATTTATCATAGTATTGTATATCGTTATAATCTGTATTAACAAACCTCATTGCCCGACTCAATTTTTCATACGTCATTTTAGTATTCCCTTTACGTGATCCCCATCGTTTAGCAACTTCATCACTTCTTACGAATCGAAATTTTGCTTGAGAATAATCTTCCCAGCAAATTAAACTTGGACATGTTTCCCGATTTCGTAATAAATCTCTTATGAACTCCCATAGTTTGCCTTGTGTTGGTTCTGAAGACAAAAAAAAACATTTGATAAAAATATATTTTGGATTCAAATAAAAAATAAATCTGGGAAAGATTCTCAACACAACTGCTTTAAGATCGAGAAGCTAATTAAAGACCAATATTTTAATGATATCGTCGAATACAATTTGTTTGGAAAGCTCATTATCTTCTATCGTTGTAAAGAGTATAAGCTTATTATTCTTTCTCTAAAATTATTTGAGACTAAAAGCTGAAATTTTGCCTGAATTATTTTTATTTAGCTCCAAATAGATCCCTGAAGTACCGAAAAAAAACGTCGTGAGGTTCAGTTCATCATATTTATGCGTCTATGCTTTTTCGTCCACTAAGTTTGAAATTTATTCGACTCATGAGAAATTTTTAATTTTCATGAAAATTAAAAGTTTAAAAAAAAAACTAAGGTAATGCGAAAAGAAAATTTCTTGATTGGAGAACAAAATTCTTGGCTCAAGAAAACTTTCGGGTTTCTGAAGGAAGACCGAATTTGTGTTGGCCGAAGTAAAAATTTTTCTCATTATTCTATTCTTAGTGGAAGTAATTTTTCATCATTTTGATCAAGATTTTTGGATACTTTAGGGAAGCAGCGCTACCTACTTTTCTCACCTTAAGAAAATTTTTCTCTTGAATTTTTGATACCCATTTTATATTATTTTAGCATGCAATTATACATATTGAATAAAAAAATGATTCAATATTGTTTGATCTTTCCATTTGACATGTTAATCAATAAAAATATTAATGAAAATTTACTTCTATTGAGGTATTTAATTTTTTGAAGCAAGAGAGAATTTTTCTCAAAACAAGAAGATTTTATTGACTTAAATAAATTTTCTTGAATCAAGATACGTATTTTTTAAAGCAAGAGAATTAATTTTGTTGGAATAAGTGAAATTTCTCGTGTCAAAAAAAAATTTTTTTTTCGCTCAAGAAAATAATTAGGAAAGAAAATACTTTATTGGCTCAAGTGAATCTTTTTTTCTGTGTATAACTTCATTTATACCTAATCGAATTCACATCTTTATTTTTCTAAAAGAAAATAGCACCATGTAGACCGCGCCTTATACTATTTTCCTATTCCTAACAAAGTTAAAGTTGCAATGGTATTTTTAATATTTAAAAATTTTTAACTTTTCCATAGCATTAAATATATAACTTATAGAACTAATAAATTTACTATTTCATAAAAGAAAACTAATAATTTAAGAAAATATTTATATTTTTCAATAACCGATTTTTGATAAGAACATCATGTGATGACATTTCAAAATAAAATATATTAGTACTTAAGTTTTTTTATAAGAATATTATTACTTATCTATGTAAAAAGAAAGCGTTGAAAATAAAATTCATTTTCCAAAAAAAAAAAAAATTCCTATTCCTAACACTATTTATGGATCCTACATATTTGGATCAATTGTCTTGAGGATCAAACATCCTAATCGAAGCGTTACGTATCTCTAAGAGCATAAAAATGTCAAAGATAATGAGCATCTCTTATTAAAAAGTTGATGTGACGTTTTCATTGTTGTCGCTTTTCGTTGCTATGGTGATCACTTTGGCAACGGTTACTATAGCGACGGTTACTATGATAACGGTAACCATAGCAACGATTACCGTAGCAACGATTACCATGGCAACGGTTTAACATTAATGTAAAAATATTGATTAATTAAACTATCAATAATAAAAATTTTGACAGAAGCGCGCAAAGGGCGTTCGATTTTCTAGTCAATTAAAAAATAAGATTATAATCTAATATCGAAAATTCTCAGTTGAATATGAAGCTCGTTACCTACTGCGAAATAACTTCATTGTTTCCCACTCTTTTTTTTTTCTTTTTTTTAATTTCTATGTTAAAAATAAGAAATTAAAAAATGAAAGAAGAAATATTTATTAGAAAAATTTTAAAACTTACGATTTTTTTTTGCTTTAAAAATTTTGTATCGTTCAGAATGATTCTTTCGTCGAGTCACATCGATACTGCTGTCAGACTCTGCATCTTGAAACATATAAAAAATAAAAATCACTAATATCAAACTAGAGCACTTAAAATATAAATTTTCTTGAATGATTGAACTATTATATATTACCAGATGAATTTATTGAATTGAAGTGTTTGTCGTTATCACTGTCTTCGACGGACTCTTCGTTATTTGAAATAAACCGTGGATCTAAAATATGATGGAAATATCATTTATGAATGAAATAGTTTCATATCTCAATTATTGAATGATTCAATTTTTTAATAAGTACATAAGTAATTATCGAGGATTTATAATTTTTGGATTGAATTTCACGAGAAGAATATTTAGACTGAGTGTTTCGAGGTACAATAAATTCCCTTAATTTTAAAGGTGATATGCATATTCAAACACGGAAATGGAAGTCAAAATTTGAATAGAGTGTGAATGAATGAGTACTTACGGTTATTATGATTTTTTTGGGAATGCAATAAATCGTATAATTTATCACCATATGTAGAATCATGCATTTCAAAATCATGCTTAGTTAATAATAAAAGATCTCGACCATTAATTGCAAGACTATGTTGAATTGAAGAATAATTCTGTCCTAAATACAATGCAGCATAGATTAACCAATCGATTGTATCTTCTTGACTCCAATCGTCTATTACTTTATTCAACCAGCCATTATTATCGACATAATTGTTGTGATCATCTAAATCTAAAATAATCAATAAACGAATTTCAATTTTTTTTCTTTCACAATTATTCTTTTATTATTTCTAAAATAAATTTACTTTTTACCTAATATAAATTTCTTTCTGGCCATTTTATACTTTCGATGGTAATTTAAATCTTTATTATTTTTATCCATGTCTAAAATACTATGATCATCATCATGGATTAATGTCGTCGTATTCATGATTAATAAATCTGAAAAAAAATAAATAAACAATTGAATAAATAAAATAGATACAAATAATACCCGTCAGTATATAATGCAATAGCATGTCTACTAACATGAAGATTTGTATGCTTTAACATTATGAATTTATTCATGATTTAGATTTTACACCAAAGTTTATTTTTGTTATCCATGTATTTTATTAGTATTTTAATGTATCACTTAAGGATCGTTCGCTGTGTTAATCTCAGTGCTTTTCGAAATTTTTGAAAAAGTCAAAAATTTTAATCTCTGACTAAAAAGAAAATATTTATATTCTTAGACTGAAATATTCTAACTTCCAAAGGCAAAAAAAACCCTAAGTCTATTTTTCAGAAAATTAATTTTGTGCAAACACAAATTTTTGTTCAAGAAAACAATTCAAACGATAAAAGCAGTCACTTTGTTATCCGGATATAAACTAGGCAATTGTAATTAAAGCGAAGGATAAGAAAAAATTTTACAAACGATTGACAGTAATTCAAGATTAATCGTCACAAATTATGAACGTTTCGTTGATAGCTTGACTTTTCCAGGCATCTCGCTACATTTTTGACTAAATACGTTCATAAACGAATGTCGAAATTCTCAATGACCTAAAATATCGTCGTTTCACGATTATTTTTACGCTTAAAAGACTTAATAGCCGTATTAAAGTCGAGTTATATTGGTATTTAAAATTTTTATTCATAACAGGTTTTAAGGACTGATTCATCAATAACATCACAGATAGATTTAAAAGAGAATTGAAATCCTTTTATAATTAAGGAGAGTTTACACTTTTTTCTCTCTCACCCTCTATTGGTCAGACGAAAGTATCTCTGTCATACTTGTACAACAAATGGAATCTTAAAAACCATTTTATACATAAATAAATGAAAATTTTCAAAAAAAGCGCTTCGCTCTTCGATAGATAATTAAATTATCTATCGAAAAGCGCCTCCCTTTTTTTTAAATTAAATCTCATACATGAACAAAACATGTTTGAAAATTAACTATCAACCGCTCTTAAGTACAATGGCTAAAAATTGAAAGAATCCCTGATTAAATCTGGAAATCGGTTTTGACCGTGCAGGCCAACCCTGACACCCCGCTAAGTTTGAATTTGAAGAACCTTAAAGTTGGTTTTTTGGTTAATATTCGAGTTTTTCAAGTTCAAAGCACAGTTTTTCACATTTTGAGCTCGAAGAGCTTTTATTTATTAAAAAACTATTTGATTTTCTATTTTAAAAAAGCATTTGACGCAGTTTTTGAAACACCGAAAGAAAATGTACAGGTTTATATTGATTAGTTGAGAAATCTCAATGATCTTCAAAAAATACCGAAAAATAAAATTTCGTGAATTTTTAAACAACTATAACTTTTGAATGCGTCGTTCAATTTTCATTTTCAAAGGAGCATTCGACGCAGTTTGATTAATACAAAAAATGTTGGATATAAATATTCTATTGACAGACATGAGTAGAGTGATTATCATTTTTGCAATATCTTAAAAAGCACCCCACGCTTTTTTTTAAATAAAATAGATTTTTATTTATTTACACTATTATTAATTTATATTTATTAAAATTTTTAAAAATGTTCTTAATTTAAATTTATTTTCTATTTTTTAGTTTGGTTTTCTATAAAAAGCGTGTTTTTTAGTTTTCTAAAACTGTTATTTATTTTGTACTTTTTAGTTTGGTTTATTTATAAAAGCGTGATTTTTTAGTTTTTTTAAACTATTATTTGTTTTGTTGAATTAAAAGTTCTCTTTGGTGTTCGAAAATTTGTTAATATTAGATAAATCGACTAAAAATAATGGTTGGAAATTAAAATTCTTGCCTTATCGACTATAGATAAAAATTATATAAATTAACAAAAATCTTATTTTGTAAATTGAAAAATTGAATAATTTTATCAAATTAGAGTATTGTCATCGGTCCTCGATAAATCTACAAAGTTTGAATGAAATCTGGCCGTTTAAAGTGGATCAAAATCGCGCCCAAAGAAGTCAGTTACAAACAAGCATACAAACATACAAGTAAACCCTGATAGCCATCTCATACCATAACTTTCAGATTACCTAGTCCCGCGAATTATAGATAACTTGACGAAAAGTAGGTTGGCAATAAGTGTTAATCTACAACTTATCGTCAAGTTATGGTCAAGTTTACTTCAACGAATTGTACTGAAACACTTGCCGTTACAATAACTTATAGTATGAGATGGCTATCAGGGAAGCTAATAAAAAAAGCATGTAAAAAAAAATTGGGAAGTTATTGGGTTTTCCTTGATTTTCGTAAATTGAGTTCACATCAGATCACTACGTTTTGAGGTTCTAGGAAGCCATCCCGCCTATTTTACGAGGGTTTCACTATATATCAATAATTTAAATTATTAATACAATGGTTATAATACAAATAATGGGCAGTTATATCCTAGACTTCGATTTAGATAGAGATTATTATGGTATAATTTTCACATGGCTGAGTTCTCAATGGGTAGAGTTTTTGAGCAGTAGATTTTTAATTCGATAAAAATTCTGATTGGTTGATGTTAATAATGTTAGATATGTAACTAGTATATTTATTATTGATAGAGGTATTTACTGATAGATGTGCTTATGGTTAAGTTGTTAATGGGGTAAAACGGTATCTGGTAGATTTATTAACCTGATGGTTAATTTTTGGAATTTTAAAACTTAGATAACATTCAAATAATATTATAGATAAAAAATTCATCGAGTTTCAATGTGAATTGTAAAAATATAAATTCCATTTACGATAATTCAGAGTTGAAAATAATTAATAACTTGTAAATAAATACAATTTTCTCATACCTTGAAATAGATTTAGCCGTTCCACCAAAAACAATTTGATTCACTGAATTTTTATTGACAAATAGATGAAGAAAGGATTAAAAAATTACATATGTCTACATTAATTAGGAAAATTATAACTATTAGATTATTAAATTAAAAAAAAAAAAAAACTATTTAAGAAGAAATAAGAAACAAACAAAATTACACAAAAATAAACAAACAACTGCAAAGGTAGAAGAGTTAAAAATTGTGCGAACATACGAAAGCTGTTTCGCAAAATGAAGGAAAATATAAACGAAATTGCATTGAATACGACGCAATCAAAGATATATCTATGTATATGTATTTTTACATATGTGAAAACCGGAGTCCACTACATACGTTTGGCCGTGTATTTTATCGGGTTTACGTCATACGTTAGTCTTACGTTTACCTTGAATTCATCACCACACTAACATGAATATATGTACACAGCTATAAGACAGTTTAATCAAAATGGGATTTCCCGCAACACTATATTGCTAAACACAAGACTTAAATGACGTATCAATTATCATAACCGCATTCTTGTTTTTTTTATTTTTTATTTTTTATCAACAAATTTGCTTGTATAAATAAAGTTTAGATTAAACACAAACTAACTGTCCATACTTACGGTTAAATGGAGTAATTCGAAAAACAATTTTTTTTTATTTTTCTTGAAACCAGGCTTAAAATTGTCATAATGAATCAATATGAATTAAATAAAAAATATTTCAGAATGATTTTGTATAAATTAAAAGCTTTACGAAAAAGTTATTTTATGATTTTCCGCTAAACCGATTAGTTTAAAATTTATTCAAGATCAAAGTTCAACTTGCCGTCAATTTGACCGGTTTCGGGTATTACAGCGGAGTTACTAGCTTTATTATAAAAATATACCCAAAATTTAATGTGAAACATAAAGTTAACTTTCAAAAGTTGTTAACTACCGTTTTTTTTTTTTAGGATAAAAGAGAATAGAAATGTTAATATAATTTGTCTCGGAATCGGGTCTAATTACATTTTCCAGCTATGAAAATCAATAATTTAAAAAAATTAAGAAATTTGAGTTTTTAATCTGATTTTATAAAATTAAGTACTTAGGGTAAGTGTGGGTATTACTGCGGTTTTTTCGGTAGATCTTACTTCAAAAGCATTTTTATTAAATTTTTCAAAAATAACAATAATTTTTTTTTTAAACCAAAGTCTGACTCATTATTGACTCAAAAAAATACAAGAGTGCGATAAATTAATATTTTCTTCAAATAATAAGCATTTAAAAAAAAAGTCCATATGTATGTATTACTGCGGGCATAGAAGGAGCTTGTCTCTATTACTGCGTGCCAATTACTGGGAATGATCCAATTACTGCGTGCCTATCACTGCGGATGAAATTCAATGATAAACAACTTCGGGATCATATAAGAAATTAATAAAATAGTTTGAAAGATAATTATTTATTTAATAAAATGAATGGATTAGAAAAAAGTATTCCTGAAATCATTTGAATCCATATCAATTAAATGTATACCATAACACGCAGAGTTTTTATAGTAATTAAAAAAATTAGCTTCATCGAAGAAACACAAATCTTGATTTAAAAAAATCATTTTGAATTTTTTTAAATCAATCAGAAAAAATTTTGAATAAAGTTACATTCACTTAATTTAATAAAAATTTCTTGGTTTAAAAGTTTTTCTGCTTAATTTAACACACCAAATTCTTTATTATAATGACCGTTTGTATTTTTTATCAACTTTGATTAATTTGTTTTATTTTTTATCAATTTCTGTTTATAATTTATTTTTAAGATTATTTATTTTTAACTAAGAGCAATTTGAAGGCAACTTGAACTGTCAATTGACAGGCAATATTTTCATTTTAATTTAGAATGTATACATTTTACACCCGCAGTAATTGGTACAAATGCAAACAAATAGAGGTGCTTTTATTACTGCGGATTATTGAAAACATTCGCAGTAATACAAGCATGTTCATTTTTTTGGTACCAATTACTGTGTCCTTAAATAAATAATATTAATTGATCAAAATTAAATTTTTAATGCATAACTGATATTAAAGAAGGGTTACCTTACTTTTATATTCAAAAAATTTTAAATTTGAATCATTTTATGTAAAGAAAAAGATTTTTTAGTAGCACCTCTTTTCGTACAGAAACTCACAAAAAAGCTATAGCTTACCACCTGTATAGCCAGTAAATTTTAATTTATTAATAACAAATTGAATAATTGTTGTAGGTGTAAAACTACTATGCAAATATTTTCTTGAAGATTTCAATTACAAGAAACAATTTTTTTTTAATTTAAAAAGCTCAAATACGATTTATTTATCGTTGAAATAAAAAAATCCGCAGTAATACCCACACTTACCCTGTCAGATCTCAATGTTATGAGATCCTGGAAAGCTATTTAGACTATTTTAGCGATGGCATTTGTGCGACTGTAGGTATTTAAACCTTGTAACCTTGTATGACTTTTACCCCGCTTGATCAATTGAAACGTAGTTTCAAGCAACATCCACAAAAGCACTTTTACCCTCTAATTCTATGAAAGCTTGTAACCTTGTATGACTTTTACCCCGCTTGATCAATTGAAACGTAGTTTCAAGCAACATCCACAAAAGCACTTTTACCCTCTAATTCTATGAAAGCTTGGAAGCTTGAGAAAATTAAAAAAAATACATTCTTAGAATAATTTTTAAACTACTGTTCCAGTCAATTCCAAAACCAAAATTTAATTAGCTACTAACTTTAAGAAACCACGTTGAATGCTGTATATGAAACCCATGAAAATCGGTTGATTCGCTCGGGGAATATCGTAAGAAAATGTTTAAAAACTATTTTTTTTAAATAACTCCGACGATTCAGTCTGATTAATGATATTGAAGTTAGCGGTCAGCTGTCAATTTAAAAAAATTTTTTAACAAATTAATTACAATAAAAAAATGCTTCTAAAAATTTTCACTTGCAATTTTCATTAATTTTCACATGTGAAACTTTTTAATTAAATTTTTTTTTTAATAATTTAATTGCTATAAAATTAAAAAAAAAATTTTAATATCTGTCATCTTCAGTGTTACAATGAATAATAATATTTTAAGCATTTCTTTTTCACCATTTCTTGTTGTACCTAAATATGTACACTGAACAAAGAACCCTTCGGCAGCCGAAATGGAAGAAAATTTCTTACTTAAATAAAATCTCAACACAAATAATATAATTACTTCAATCACATTGATAGAAGCCCTTTTCCCTAAGTTAAAACGAATGCAATAGTAAAATTTCATTAAATATCTACAGATAAATAAGTTATCTTCAGTCTAGGAGAATAAAATGACATGAAAATGAAAGCTCGTTCAATAGGCTTTAAAATGCAATTTACAAAAATTCGATAAGCCATTCAATTGAAAAATTATCCGCGACAGAAACTGCCAAAACATAAATTTTTTGAAAATTTTTAAATTGCTCTCATTTCTAAACTAATTGACCGATTTAGCTCATCTTCGAACTTAACCTTTGAAATCGTCCTAAGAATGAGTATGTCACATTTTATTGAGATCCGTATAGAATTGCGGAAGTTAGAGAAGAAATAAGGCCGGTTATATCGTATATATATATATACATATATATATATATATATATATATCAGTGTTGCCAATACCTGGGTAATTACTCATTTTTAGGGTAATTAGATATCGAATTAGTAAGTAGACGGGTAATTAGATTTAGGTGGGTAAAATCGGATTATCTGCTTAATCAAGATGAAATATTGTAAAAATATTGTATTGCAAGAGTTAGACAATGAATGGAAGCGATACGAGTTGTTGGATTTCACTGATTTCAATATTGATATAAATTTAGACTCAGAAGATTATTGGAGAGAAATCTTTAATCTAAAAAAAGCTAATGGTGAACTATTGTTTAAGACTCTAAAAATAATTATATACTTTCTACAAGTTTTACCATTTTCAAATGTAACCGTTGAGAGAATTTTTAGTGATATTAAAAATGTAAAAACTGATCATAGAGATAACTCATCAACTGATACATTAAAGTTTATTTAAATTACTAAAAACGTTTTATCCAAAGACAGTGATATTATTAATTTTGAACCAAATGAAGAAATATCTAATACTAACATTTGGGATAAGAAAGACGTTTAAATATTAGAATATTTATGTATGTTACGTTATGATTTTTATAAAAATTTCAAATGTTAAATTTAGAATAATGTTGCTACAAACATTATAAAATTTTCATATAAAATAAAGAATTTTATTTAATAATTAATAATTTTATTCATTTTATGTTGTCAACACTGTAAGAGTGTAAGATTATAAATAAATTTTCATATAAATAGAGTTGGTAACAGTGTTGGGTAAAAACGGGTAATCAGACTTCGAGGAAAGAGTAATCAAGATTTCACCCATCGACAACACTGATATATAAATAAAATCATGGACATTAATTTAAGGATGTTTTGAAATTTACTAGAAAATAGCCGTTTGTGAACTGGAACGATTATAAACTAAAAATTATTAAAACTGAAAATGATGCCGTTCATAAAATGAGTTGATCATTAAAAAAGATAATACTAAATAATGATTAATAAAAAGGATGCAAAATGTAAACTTGTACCAACCTGAAATTGTTATAAAATAAAATTCAACCAACCAAAAAAAAGATAAGCATTAATAAAGTATATTTAATTATTAATAAGTATTAATAAACGTGAAAGTCGTTAATGAATTAATAATTGTCATCTTATCTCCATTTAAAGCCCTTGCCACAAATTGGAAATATCTCCATTTGAATTGGAATCAATATGATTTTTTAACCTAATCTAAATTTTTTAGGTCAAATTCAGCAAAGATATTCCTTAAAAGCATCATATTTATTTGATTAAATAAAAAAATAATTATTCGTCAACATTTATCGGAAGTCCAATTTAGGTTTGACAAAAAATTTAATCCTTATTTTGATACTGAAACCAACAGTTTCGTTGTAATTTATAAAATTCGATCAAATTTTTGAAAAATTGAACTTTGATCTTGAATAACTTTTGAACGCGTGAACAAATCAAAAAATTTCATTCAATTTTGTTCAATTCTCTATAAAGATAAGAATAGTGATTTATAAGTCAATCAGTCGTTTAAACGGTACAAAAATCAGAAGAAGCAAGAAAAATTTTTCCCATGTTACGGGAACTAAAGAAATGCGATGAGGCCAATCTTAATATTAATATTAAGGGCTCCTTTTTTCACAGTAATTGGGAATTTTTTGAGATGTTTTGGGGGGAAAGGATTTTTTTTATTTTTATAGAATTTTTAACAGGAGCTTTGTTTGGACACCTGCGGCCAAATTTTGCAATTTCAGCGAAAATTCCTTGACTCATGTTATATTCTTATCATTTAATTATTTATTTTTATTGTTCAATCACTTTTGTTCGTTATCACGTTTTTTAAAATTAAAAAAAAAAACAAAGAGAGTCATATGGTAGGGACTACGTATTTGAATCGATACCTTGGTTGATAACGTTCGATATTTTTTGTTTATAGTCATCAGTTACAGGTGAGTTGTCTTGTCCTACGAAGGAGATAAGGTAAATAATCGATAACGCAGACTATTTTTTCACGATGTTTGATCCGCAAAAAAATGACAAAATTTTTTATTTAAGTATTTTACAGAAATAATTGCAGTATATTAATGATAATTAATAGGTCATTATAGATTCATTTTACCCTGATGAAGAACGTTATCGTTTCGAATTGCCCCGGATCAATTGTTTGCGGTTTAGCTGTCTTTTAACTTCTAATTTACAACATATATACATTTACATATATATATATTTTTTTTTATGACATTTAGCAATGTAAAATATTTTCACATTTTTATTGTTCATATTCAAAGTACAAAAATACTGATAAAAATTATTCTTACGTGTTAAATAGTAAAATAATTTTTCACATAAATAATACAAAGCACTAAAATTTTGTCGAGAGTTGTATGAGAGATTGCTTGTTTTTTTCTTTACCTGTTTATATTTTGATCATTAGATGCAATCTGCGACGCCAAGTTAGCAAATTTAGCCATGTAATCTACACTATTTTCTACCATTAGGCATTGCATTTGACTGAGTACCTATAAAAAAGTACATTCGAAATTTAAATGTAAGTATTTAAATATATTGAAAAAAAATTATTTAAACAAAACAATATCTTCTTACATCAGATGAAGGTCGCATCAACTCTAATTGACTTCCTGTTTGACTTCTTTGCGATCCTTTTAAGGGTGATTCAAGTTGACCGAGAAAATAACTACTTAGGGAATAGTCAGCAACCTATGGTATGAAAGTGAAAAATTTTTAAGTTAAGATTCATCAATGCTTTTTTTAATTTTTAACTTAAGTTTGGACATAAAATTTAATTTAAGTAACCTAAACTGTCCGCTAAAAAAATCGAAGATTTTCAAAAATCAGAAAGTGATTGGTTTTACTCCGTTTTGCAAAAATCGAGTTTTCATTAGATCTCGACGTTTGAAGGTCACAGGTAGCTTACTTGACTACCCTTGCGATGTTGTGTGTGTGTGAACCGCTTATAACTTTTGAACGATTAAACCGATCGAAACCTACCAAACGTCGTTCCAAAGAGTTCTCTTAAACTTAGATTTTCTGTTAATTTGAATCAAATCAGACCAATAGAATTCGAAAAATCTAAAAAAAACTAAGAAAAAAAATTTTTTTAAATGTTGTGTTTTTGGAATAACTTTTAAACGGATTTATCGATCAACTTTAAAAAATAATCACCTCTTAATCTTAAAAAACCACGTCAATCGCCGCTAATCCGGTCAAAATCGGTCGATTCATTCGGAGATATCGTGAACGAAAGAAAACCGAAAAAGGTGCCTTTTCGGAATTACTCCGAAATTCCTAGTTCCATCAATTCAAACTTAAAGATTCTTTATAAGGCTTAAAAAATTCGTCGAAGGCCGTCAATTATGTGAAAATCAGTTGGTTCATTCAAAAGTTATTGCGGTTTAAAAATTAAAAAAATAGTGTTCTATGAAGCTTCTATCAGATTTTTGAGCTTTAAGAACTCAAAAACGTCGTAAGTGCAATTTTAAGCGCTTATGTATGGAATTAGCGGGAAGAAAGATAAAAATTATATAACTACCTCACTGTTAAGCCATTGACTTTCTCCTTCTTTCAAAATTTGAGTTGCAGATGTGATTATGGAGTTAGAAGGCTGTACTAATAAATCATTATTGGTATCACCGGCAGGAATTTCATTAAACGATGGTAATAAATTATCCGTTTCCATATTTTCATTTTTATTTGATAATTCAACTCCCATGTCATTAGGATTATTATCGTTAGAATATTCAGTAACTTTTTGTGGGACATTGAGATTTAAATTATTTGTATCATTAGTTTCATTTTTTTCACAACTCATGTTACCAATCAACGGAACTGTACGCTGTACTATTAGATTCCGTTGCCTCACTGTGCGGCCTCGTTTACAAAACCTTGTGGTAAATTTCTGAAAACATCAATAAAAATCATCAATTTTAAACTCATTCTTTTAATCTAGATAAGTCTTCTGTAATGTTCGTTTATGTAACAGAGTACCCATAAAAATTCAATTTAAGAACATGTTATTAAGTAATTATTCACGAGTAATAATAACTATAGCAATACAAATAAAAAATACTTCACTCAGTAGAAGCCTTTTGTAAATCTAGAAATTTATAGATTTTTGAATGTATACAGCGTTATTTTTTTCGAAAATTCGATATGATGTTTGAAATTCTGTAAGTCATATTTAGAAACGCAAATATAGGTGAATGTATTAATTTAAAAAAAAACATCAAATAGTGCTAGCGAGCGATAATGTAAAACGTTACAGTATAAACGACTGGGCAGTATTTTTTCAGAGAAGTTATGAAAAATTTAAGAGATAATCTAACTACGAATCGGAAAAAGATCACTCAATGCTTTTTGATTCAAAAAATTCCAAAGTGAACTGTTAAAGTAACAAATTTTTGAAAAATTCATCAAAAATTAATAATTGATTTTTCATTTTTATAATTTCTTTTTTTTTGTAGTCCTTAATAAAATAATTTACCATGACACTCTAAAAATTAATACTTGAAAAGTTTGAATGCAAAACCAGATAATTATATTTCTATTTTTAATGTTAAACAAGTAATTGAAAAGCTCATTTTCCAAATGAATATTTTTTCGAATTGTTTTATGAATCTGCCCTGGTGGAGAACAAAACCTGAAAAGTTTGGAAAATCCAAAAGTGCACGCCTCATAATATCATTTTTCACAATAAAATTGATTAAAATAAAATATAAAATGTAGAAAAACACCTCAATAGTCAATGTAACTTTACCGTGACTTGTAAGTAAGTATCATTTATAGATATCAGATGGAGTTATATTCACGAGGTTACAACTTAAGATTTTACATTTGACTTTTTTTTTTTATTTGTTTTTATTCAATAAACAAATAAAAAAAATGCTTTTAAAGAAGTTTAGCAATTTTTTTGTTTAGTAACACCATAACTCTAAGGTGAGGAAAAAAATACTATAATAAAAATGTATAGATAAATATACAAAAAAATCAAGTCATATATTAGTTTTTTATAAATAATAATTTAACGACAGTGAATTGAACGCTCATATTAACTAAGAAATTCTGTCGTGTGTTACTTTAGATAATTAAAAAAAAATTATTCCAGTACGATTATTTTTTCGACCAATTTTGATGCCACATACACCCATTCATACACGGACGCCCAGAAAAGATTATGTTTAATGTTATTATTTACTATGTTAAACAAAAAAATTGTTATTGAAATATATTTTATGTGCCTGACAAATTATTTGACTTGATATTAGTGCACTCAAATTAACCTGTAAGTGCAATATAAATAACAAAAAATCAATTTCAGCTTCGAGAAAACTGCTTTTTTTGAAATGTCGAGAGTAGAGCACAACCTCAACCCTTCGATTATGAGGCGTGCAATAGGTTATTTTAGTAATATTTTACGGCCGAGAATAATCGGAGCCGCAAATGTAAACAAATACAAAATTTTATACTTAACACTTTAGATACAATTATTTTTCTCGGAAAAATTCTTTGAATAACGAAAAATCATATTGAAAGCGAATAATAAATATTCCCATGTTTTTCTCAAAGAAAGTCTAAATTTTTGGAGATTAAATCTATAATAAGCTTAGAATACTTTTTTTGATGACAATATTATTGTTTTATTTTGTTTGATGAGTATCAGTTTAAAATCCATAATTTCACCATTTCGAAAACACTTCATTACTTTTAGCAACGCTTTTTAAATGCAGTGAATTATAAAAAATAAAAAGTCTTTTCATTAAATAAATTGATAAATTGCGATGACTTAATAGGGCGTTTGTTTTCATATAAAAAAATTTTCAAAATTATATGAATGTTATTAAGAGATGTAAAAAAAAAAAAAAAAAAAAAAAAACTAAATTACTCACGTCCAATTGAGTTTTAAATGCCTCATGACTGTTAGTTTTATGATAAACTTGTGGAATCAATGGCCTCCTAAATCCTGATGTTGAATCCTTAGTTGAAGGCATTCTAGATGATACTACTGTTTCATTGCTGCTTGACGTATTGTCAAAAGCTTTATTACTACCATAGTTGTGCTTAGCAATTGACAAGAGTTTTTGTAAAGCAAGACAAATATTTTCATCTTGTTTTTTAAATTCTTTACTTAACGGTGAGCCGTCGTTTGCCTCTCTATCGTTTTGTTTTGGACTATCCCACCAGTAATCTAATACTATTTTTGATTCTCGTCCAAACTATCAACATGAAAAATAAATAAGTAAACAAACAAATAATTGCATGTGATGCATTAAAAAATTACTTACCATTAAGAATAAATCTCCTATGGTAATAGTGTTAGCTTCTTCGATATTCCATCCCATTCGTATACGATCAATTGTTTCACGGCCCGGAAACCGATTAGGTTCAGTATTTAAGTTATTATTATTATTATTATTATTATTATTATTATTATTATTATTATTATTATTATTTAAACCGACATTAATATTACTATTTACACTAGAATCTCCAACGTTTTTATCACTATGACTAGAAAAAAGCGATTTGTCTATACAATTAAGATGTGTATCTAAATTATCTAAATCACTATTATTATCATTTAATTTATCGTGGTCTTCTCCTCCAGTGGATCCTCCAGTTCCAGCGCCTCTCAAATTCAATACTTTTTTATCTATTTTTTTCTTAATAGTTTTTTTACCAACGCTTTTAAATTGCTGAACATAACCTAATAGTTCTTCACGAGAACTTTTTAAGCTTAAACGTTGCTCATAAGAATTCAATGACACACTATTGCTAGTTAAATATTCACCAAGATTAACCATTGGTAATGATATTTTAGCCCCTTCAATTGGTGTAACTCGCAGCAATTCATTGTCATTATATTTTTTATCATAAAAAGATTCATCGTCGATGTTTAAAGATGGTTTAAATTTTAGAGGCTGCCATCGTTGTTGTAAAAATGCCAATAAGCTAGATAAACGGCGCTGAATTGGTACCAATGTTCTTACTCGAGGATTCATAGCATTAGCTTGAACTTTCCACCATGTTAAATTATTTCCCGGTCGTAACTCAACAGTAACACGTGGCGGTAATTTGATCTCTTCTTGCCAATCTTCAAGTTGATTTAATTTTCTTAAAGCGCGACATATCGGTGTTTTTATCCGCATTGTTTTGCCACGTAAACGAATTTGTGTTGAGCCCCAGTAAATTAATTCATTCAATTTAAGTAAAAATTTCTCATGTATACGCGGTAATTTACGACGTAATTCACCATAATTGATTAATCCATAAATTTCTTGAGATGTTTTTTTCAAATCATCCGAAAATTTTAAGTGCTTTGATATTTTTAACCATGTACGATAGTAAAAGTGTCGAATTTGTTCTTTATTTTTGATCATATTATCCGACGAACCTTTCTTTCTTCCTTGATTTAAAAAATATCCTTGCAAACCATCAAAATCTTTCCCATATTCATTAATTGCTTTAAAAAATGTATTTTTATCTTCTAAAGTCCATCGTTCACTTTCACGTTTTAAGGATTTACCAATTTTTGCATCACCTTCATCTTCTTTGTTATCTATAAAGAATAGAATGTTGTTGTTTTAAATAAAAGCAAAAATGGATACATAACAAATGACGATAACTGATAACAATAACTTAATAATCGAAGTTGTGTATTGAGTATTTAATTCATGCGAACAAAAGAATCAGAAAATAATTCATATGAAAAATACAAATACAAGGGTTTGATCTTGATAAAAATAGTTTCGAGCTTTTCACGTATAGATAAAAATAGTGGTATAGAAATAAATAAAAAGAATTTCAATATTTCGAGTTTTTACTGATGAAATCTTATAGAGAAAATTTTAGAGTTGTCATTATTGTAAAATTTTTTATCACAAGTGTTTTTATTATATCTTAACATTTTGAATTACTGCGATGATGAAAAAAATGAGCTTGATTCAAGAGAAATAATCTTGAATCAAGAAAATCATTTTGGAGAATTTTGATGTCTTGAATCAATAAAAATTTACTCAAACCAAGAAAAATTTCTTAGTTCAAGCACTTTTCAAGAATTTTTCCATTCTTATGAGGCTAACATCGAACTTGATAGGTCCAGACAGTTTTTCTGTCAAGACATATAAGCGTATATTGTCAATTATTTTACCGTTATGTACAGAATTGTTTAATAAATCACTGCTTACTGGAGTATTTTTGGCAAAATGGAAGCTATCATATGTCCCATTCGTTCCAAAAAAACTAACTGCTTCCAACCATGAAGATTATAAACCGATTTCATTTTTATATAACTTGTCGAAAGCGTTTGAGAGATGTGTGCATGATCAAATTATTAGATGAATAAATCATAACAATTACATTGATAAGCACCAAACTGCTTTCAGAGAAATACGAATTTGGAACCGATTAGTGGCTAGTATAACGACAGTTGAAAGTTTTGCCGAATTCAAGAATACATGCTTCAAATTGTTCTTGAAAAATGAAAATTGATGTAATTACTCTTACTATTGTTTATCTCAATAATTCATCATCATAGAAAATAACTAAAATACATTAGAACTGTCGTGTAAAAATCTACTATTAGGAATATTGTGTAATATTACCGATATTATCAAAATGTAAAACACAGTACCATATAAAATTTTGTATTTTTGGTTGGAGAAAGCTACGGCTCTAGGATCAAATTTATCTATCTATTGAATCATATAAATTTTTTTTAGTGTGAAAAAAATTATTCGAAAATGTACATATTAAGTTGATACCGAAAACAGACATCTAATAATTTTTAGAATTTTTCAAAACGAAACAAATTATCATAAAGTTTAAAAGAACATTTTACATACAGCTATAAATGCATGTATTGATTCATTTGTTAATGGAAAATACAAAAAGTTTGGAAAATCCAAAAGTGCACGTCTCCACGCTCATTATTCATCACAAAAAAAAATTAAAATAACATAAAACTGAGATGATCGGAAGCGCCCATGTGTAGCTGAAGATTGAGCTATTTTTATATATATATATATATATACATAGATATACAAAAAAGATTCTTCACTGTGAGTTAATTTATTCATTTTGTAATTAAATCACATTGAATTAGACCGTAATTTTAAATAGGCTATTACTCAGAATCAAACTGAAACGAATGAAAAAAAAGTGGACTCAAAAAGTTAAGTTTTTTGGGCGTTATCGAGACCACATACATCATCCGCACACACAGACAACCCGACGTCCACAGAAATATTTTTTAAGAACGGTATTTTTTATACTATCTAGAAAAAATAGTGTTTTTTAAAGTATCTACTGTCATAAATAAGTGTTATTGTTGATATTAGTCCACTTATTTAATACTCAAAGTGCAAAAAAGTTCGGATAAAAGCAATTTAAGCCTAGATAATTGCTTGAACTTGAGAGAGTGAGAGTAAAGCACTACTCACGCTTCGCGTTGAGACGTGCAGTATTGTAGGATATCTGCTAATTGAAGAACCGTTCCCAATTGTTTCTCTGTTCATATATTGAGAAAAACCGTATCATCTTTGTTGCACTTGTAGGGTAAATGGAAACTTAAAATCAAATTTCTCAATATTAAATGGAAATTTGAAAAAAAGTGCTCTGCTAGGAAGTAAATATATAAATAATTTATCGAATGTCAGAGCAATATTTTTGGAAATTTCCATTTGTTTAGAAGATATTTATGAAACTTCAATCCCAGAAAATGTTTTTTCATTTTGAAATATCTGTGATAGATACGGAAATCTTTGTGTACATATTTTAGAAATATTTCATTAAAAAATTTTACAACGTATTCAGAAAATCAAACTGCTGCCAGAGAGTTTTAATTTTCAGGATTATAAATAAAAATCTATACTTTAAACATAATGGTTATAAATATAATAATGGTTACCTTTTTTGTCAGTGATTTGATTAAAATCTGTAGAATCAACTCTAATTTTTTTAGTTCCTCGGACTATTTTAGCTTGTGAATTTTTCGCATCAACTGCTGTTTTTATGTCCAAAGTTAATACTGTATCATCTTTTTTTGCTGATCCAATTGTGCTCGTTGAATCATCTTCCTTCTCCTTGTCTTTGTCCATTGTTTATATTTAATACTTTACTTTCTTACTTAAAATAAAAATCCATCAAATTTTAAGTAATCGTCTCCTTCATCTTAAAAAAAAAAAAAATAAATAAAAAAAATAACTATTTTCCGTAAATGTTCTTGTAATAATACATCATGAATGAATGATATTGAAATTAAGAGACGTTTGATCATTTTTAGAATTTTTGAAATAAATAAATAATGTCCGACAAAAATTAAAAAAAAAAATTCAGGTGTAGAAATTGAAATAAATCATAAATGCAATTTTTTTTAGATACACTTTTCTAGAATTAATTTAGTTGCTAAGTGAAATTTAAAAACAGCAAAGTATCTGCTGGTTTCAGTGTCATTATGAATGCATAAAAATCATTGTATTCAATTCAGAAAAAAAAAAATTTTACTCACGTTAACAGAATTTACGTCGGTTTATGGTCAATATTTAACGTAATTGTCATCCAATTCTGGGGTTGAGCCCAAAATTTAATATTGCTTATACAATAATTAAGATTATTAGCTATTATTAGCTTCACCAATTATAACAGTATTTTTGATAAAAAAAAATACAATTATAATTATAGAATACAGAGGTTATCTTTTTGGGATGTCAAAACTTCACGATTATTTGCTTTCTATCCCACTCATTTCTTTGAGCTATCTTTCTCTTTTTTCTCCTCCACACCAAAATGATCATAACACGCCATCTATTATTACTCAAGTTGATTTGTAATATTTAAATTTGAATTTTTAACCGAATTCATTAGATTTTTCAATTTACTACTCGGTTGAGCCAATTAACTACTATTGCACATATGACACTGAAGTTGGCAGATATTAAAAATTTTTTTAGAATTTTATAGTAATTAAATTAATATAAAAAAAATTAATTAAAAAGTTCCACATGTACAAATTAATGAAAATTATTATTGTAATTGATTTGCTAAAAAATTTTTTAACATTGACAGCTGACGGCTAACTTCAGTATTATTATCGTACTTATATACGAAAACGCTGCAGTAATAATTTGTCATCGCACTGAAACTTTGTAAGTGATTATTAATTCTAAACCGTATTTTTATTTTTAAAAACTGTTCGTAATTACAAGTCAATAAGTTATCAATTGACTCACATTTTTTGAAGATTTAACGAAACAAATGATTTTTAAGGTCAGTTTTTCATACTATATTTTTGGTTGAAATACAGATTCTTTCTATGTTAACTAAAGAAAAAAAAATTTGACTTCAGTAAATAGAACATCGTTTTAAAAACTGACCCTAACATTTGATTAAGCAGTTAATTTATTTTTTTTTTATTCTTATAATTTTCCAGCGTTACTCTTTCCATGTATATCGATGAAAATTAATTTAGCAGATAATTAATAATTTTTAGAACTTTTGTTGACAAATAAATAATGGCAAAAAAAATAAGAAAAAAAAATTGACATGTAGAAATTTAAAAAAATTAAAAATGCCATTTCTTTTAAAATCATTTGTGAGAATTAATTTAATTGTTAAACAAAATTGAAAATTAGTCCAGTGACAGCTAAGTTTAATATCATTGTATATCGGTAAAAAATTGAACAAAAATTTTGCTTTCATGATTTTCAATCATACGAGTTTTTTATTTTACGGAAAAAAAAAATTAAATTAGAAGTTTTTTTTTATCAACTTTTATTTAATTACATTTAGATTTCTTAATAATGCTGAAGTTAGCCGTCAGCTGTTCATTTTAAAAATTTTAATAACAAATCAATTACAATAAAAAAATACTTAAAAAAATTTTCACTTGTAATTTTTATTAATTTTCACATATGAAGTTTTTTAATTAAATTTTTTTTAGAACAATTGCATTGGTATAAAATTTTTAAATAATTTTTAATGTCTGCCAACTTCAGTGTCATATTTCTTAACATTTTTTTTTTATTTATTTATCCGGTGTTCTAAAAACAGCAGTAAATCTTGTAAAGCTGCGTCCGAATAGAACACTCAGATTTTTAAGCTTGTAATAATTTAAATTATATTTCTAAACTCTAAAAAAATGAAAAAGCATAAAAATTGAAGTGAAAAACTTATTAATAAATTAAATTTTTTAAGTTTGTTAAAATTCAACGAGTTTATTTCCTACTCGAAATATCATAAAAAATTTTCAATTATAATTTATTATTTATCTACATTAAATATTTACTTTTGACTGATTCATAATTTATATTTTATGATTATTTAAAGAATTGTTTTCATAATAAATTTAAAAAATGTATGGAGACAGCTGATGATGAAAAGCTATTTTAACAGTAGATGTCGTTGCACTTAAGTTTTGATAGTAGGCTTAAAAAGGGGAGAAACATATAAACAACATATGAGTTTACGATCTAAAATAAATTGTGATTGATGGTTTTAGGAAAAAGATAGAAATAGTAAAGTTAAGTGGCCTTGATATAACATCTGATTTATTCCTGTGAAAAGCAAAGTGTACTTAATTATTCTCTAATATATTATTTTAAAAAATAATCTGCGAAAATAAATATTTTTATAACTTACGGCAACTTAATATTCGCAATTATAGAAGTCACTTTAAAAATAATGAAGTATGTTAATGCATTGAATAAAGTTTTTATAAAATGAAATAATTCTACGATTATTTTTTCAAGATCAATTATTTATTAATTATATCAAAATTCTTTTTATAAGAAAAAAACGAAGAAAAAAATTTTTACCATCTACAGTTGAATAAAATTAAGAAACGAAGAAAAATAAAAAAAAAAAAATAACAGAATTTATAAAAACAATAAAATTAAGTGAGTATAGTATCAAAACATTAAAGATTAATCAAAAGAAGAAGAAGAAAAAAAAAATTAATGCTTAGCGGAGGTTAATTATTTGTGATATATATATAAATATATATATATATATTATAATGCGATCAGCAGTAAATGTCGAATTAATTGGAATTTATGTACTTCGACTTCTCTGTTGGTGTTGCGCTGAAGTAATTGCGGGTGGTGGTGCATTGGACAGTTCATCTGGATATCATGCAAAATCTAATGAGGCATCACATCATATTCGTTCGACGACATTCTCGCCAACATTCGCTAAGGGTATCGCTCAAGCTGTTGCTCATGATGCCTTACAGTCTCGTAAGTTAATATTGTGAGATTTATTATTCGAGCTAAATTATATTTTCATAGGTCTGTCATAATTATTAACAATTAATCTTTTAGCTGTGGATACTTGTAATGATGATCTAGCATGCATAACAATGGCATCACACGATCGTTTAGGCTTAGAGGCTATCAGAACGTTACATAGTCAATTGGATGATGATGCCGATGGTGATGTCGATTTATCAGAGTCTGATGATGTAAGTTTGTCTAAAGTAGTTCAAAAAACTTATGGTAATTGTTTGAAATTTAGGAGCACCCTATTTCTAAACATAAAATTAACATAATAAAAATTTTTTAATGTCTATTTATTCTTCTTTTTTAAAGTTCATTAAAAATAAAACAACCCCTAAGGAAACTTTTTTTTGGGACTCTTATAATATTTTTGATAACTTGCGCAAAAAAAAAATCACTTTTCCAGAAAAAAAAATTGTTCTTGTTTTCGTATTTTGCTTCAACATCGTCAATAATGTTTTGTATAAACTTTTTGCAATTCTAAAGTATGCCTTTTAATGACAAACAATACTTCAAAAAAAATGTATTCTATATTTTTTTTTATCTTCTCTCTCTGCTTTTTAAAATACTACAGTTACGCTAAAGTGCGCTATAATTAAATATTTACATGAATCATTTCATACAAATATTGTCTGTATAATTATTCTTATATATTTTAAACCAACTCCTGAAATCTATAATCTATAATCTATAATATATATATAAAATGCTTCGTTAGGATATGTTAATCCAGGGTTTTCTTTATCACCACCAACTTTAATCAACTTCCCGTTGGGGTGGTGAATACCCCTAGGTCTCTAGATCATAGTAAGGGAGTTTGGTCGCGGTAAGTGAAAGCGGGTGGTTGTGGGTGCCGAAAATGTGAAAAAATATATTTCTATCCTCTTCTAACGCATGAGGACTTCTGAAAAGTTCTCAAATTTCTACAATGAACTAAAAGGTTTCAAAATGTGTAAAGCAGTTATTAACAATCTGGAATGTTTCATAAAGTTCTAGAAATCTGTGGAATGTTTTAGAAAGATTTATAAATTTCTGGAATGATCTAGAAAATTTAAAAATGAGTGCAAGCTATTATAATCACTTAAGAATGTTCTAGAAAGTTCCGAAATGTGTAAAACTGTTCGTATCGATCAATCTGTTAATTTTTTAATCTGTTAATTAGTTTACTCTATTAGATATACTCTATGTACACCGTATATTTAATGGCCGAATACGTCTCTCAAAATCTAAAATAGATCTATAATATCTACGTTACTAAATGTATTCTTATATAATTGTTAAGCCATTAAACATGCGATTCATTTTAACCCGAGCAACGCGGGGTTTCGCTGCTAGTACTAATATAATAAACAATACATGATTGTAAAATATCTAGGTTATTTTTCCTTTCAAGTTACACTTTTGCATTTGTCATTACAAAAAATTGTATTCGACGTAAAGTTTAAAGTGAAGGTTTTCAGTACACTTGAATAACTTGAATTGGCAAAACTCCCAATCTTTTGTCAAAATAAAGAAGCTTTCATCAAAATACAAATTCATGAAGAAGTAACCAAAAATACTAGACAAGGTAAGGGATACTTCTGGGGATAATTGGAAAAAATATATCCAAAAAAATAAATCAGAATAGGTCAGAAAATGTCTAACTTAAAAAAAAAAAAAAAAAAAAAAAAAAAAAAAAAAAAAAAAAAAAAAAAAAAAAAAAAAAAAAAAAAAAACGATCAATTAATTTTTCAACTGACAATTTTGAAAGTAAATTGTCTGTGCATAGAGTTGTTTTACTTCCAGTCTGAAGAGGATGTAAGCAGAAAAAATATTTGATGCTTGCATCAACAGAAAAATCATCATACTTCCCTATCCATCGTATGGCTTTAAATTTACTTGTGTTAGTTCGATTTTTATTGTCAACCGATAATTGAAAAGTAGTTTTATTAAAATTTTATTTTACTATTCGATCATCCCAATGTCTTTTGACCCCCTCTCGCCTCTGTTATGTTTTTTGTGGAAAAAGGCACCGCAATAAGAGGGTTCAGAGACAAATTCCTGATTGGAGTTAGGGGGCAAGTTCCTCAGACAAAAAAAAATAAACTTTACTATTTGTCAACGAAAAAGTAACAAAACATAAAAAAAAATCATTTTTTAGCAATTTTTAAAAGCCCCGAAAAATTGTCTATTTCTTTCAATCAACTCAGAAATGAAATATTAACAGGTCTATTTTTTTCCAGAATTCAAAACACAAATCTGAAACTTTTCCACAATTTAGAGAGTTGATTGAAATCGTCTCGAATTTTTCATATCTTTGAATACCTTCATTATCTACTGACTTTGGATATTTCACATTACTTTACGTAATATAACGAAATCCAGAGTTGCCATAGGTACAGTAATCTCTAATCTATAAGTTAGAAATGATAAATTAATAATTTCAAGTGTATTAACGTTTTTTTTAAGTAGTATTATATCTTCAATTGCTTCATGTACCTCTCTTGCATAGGAATTCAGATATACTTAATTGATCAGTTGCATTAAAATAGAATTGTACAAAAGTCTTTGTGTATTAAGCCTGCAGTGTCTAACGAGTAAGTAAAATTTGAAATAAATAAAAATGACCCGTCTTATAATATCTGAAAATACACATTGAATTAAGTGAAATTATTAAAAACATATGAAACTAAATAGATTTCCACTTCCATGTTTTAAAAACCAAATATTCTGAGATAGAAATAGCTATAACATCGTAATATATGATTTCAGTAGTTTGTTAGTTTATAAAATCTACAAATGAAAACTATGTTTATGAATTTAAATCCTTGAGCAATCAAAAATAGGAAAGAATAGGCAAATTATTATTAAAATAAGTGATGATACAATGTGTGTTTGAATTAGTCATATGGATTAATATTCTGTCTCGTATTGTTGTGCTCTCGAAAATTTGAGTAATATAGTCGCTACAGCTATAAATATATTTATTTGACGCATGAAAATGTGTCAGTTATAATATTGTTGGTATCTGACACATATTAAATATTAGCCATGGAGTGGAGTCTTCAGAACTATCAAAGAAATGTTCTTTCAGTGCATTGCTTGTAAACTTGCTGCAATTGCTAGCGATTAGTATGAATAGTTTCATATCGATGTCTTTGAAGTTTTTGGATTCATGGACAAAAATCCCCTTCTTTTTCATATACTTTCTGTTATAAAACTGCACCGATTTCGGATATAGATTATCCATTCGTTTTCGGTTTTTGAGTTAATCAATACCGTTACTTCAGCGAAGCCGTGTTTTTCCACCTTCATAGTTTCTTCAAGGTATCTTTCGATACTGATCTCCAAGATTTTTAACTTTCCGCTAAGAAAATTAAAGATTTTCAAGAATCGTAAAGTTATTGGTTTCACCCCGATTTTCGAAAATCGAGTTTTCATCGTATCTCGACGTTTCGACGTCCTAGGAAGCTTTCCTAGCTATTCCCGCGATGCTGTCTGTATGCATGTATGGATGTGTGAGTGTGTATAGATGTATGTAAACCTTTCATAACTTTTGAACAGCCTGACCGATTTCATCGCGGTTGGTGCCATTCGAAAGAGCTTGACTAAACTTAGATTTTGAATACAATTTGGACTGATTCAGACCAGTCAATTTTGAGAAATCTAAAAAAAACTACAAAAAAAAATTTTTTTAACGTGGTTATTTTTGGAATAACTTTTGAACGGCTTTACCGATCGATTCCAAACATAATCAGCTCTTAACATCAAACAAATCACGTCGATCGCCGCCAATTCGGTCAAAATCGGTTGATTTGTTCGTGAGTTATCGTTGACGAAAGAAAACCGAAAAAAGTGTTTTTTCGGAATTACTCCGAAATTCCTTGTCCGATCAAATTAAACTTAAAAATTCTTCATGAGGCTTAAAAACTGCATCGAATGCCTTCAACCGCGTAGAAATCAGTTCATTCATTCACAAGTTATTGCGGTTTGAAAATTTGAAAAATAGTGTTTTATCAAATGTCTATCAGACTTTTGAGCTCGAAGAGCTCAAAAGCAGACAAAAAGCTATTTTTTTTAGCTCGGAGAGCTCAAAATAACACACAAATTGTATCTTGGAGCTGAAGAGCTCAAAAACGTCCCAAGTGCAATTTCAAGCGTTTAGGTATGGAATTGGCGGGGAATTGCAGGGATGGCTTTCAGGGTAGTTTTTTAGTATGATCAAAAGTCTGCAATATTATTGATGAACTTTTTGTTGAAAATTTACTATCGTAAATTTGTAAAAATATTACAAAAATTAATAAACCAAACAATGATTTTTTTTAAGAAATTATAAAAAAAAGTAATTGAATAAACAAAATAGATCATTTTTGTAGATCAATTAATTTCTCACCAAAATATTTATTCGACACAACTATATTTGTTAAGATTTTGATTTAAAAAAATAGTGTACTCATGTCCTTATTTATTACTCTTTGCTACTGTACCGTTTTTTTAAACAGGTGTTATTATTAATTTTTTGAATATTTATTAATTTTGGTTATTTTTTTTTTCTTTTTAGAAAGAGCTTGAGAGAGCCAGATTGGAGCAAGAAAATGCTACAACAGCCAAACAAAATCTAGAAAAAAGACTTCAAGACGAAAGTATGAGTTTACACACGTCGTACTCAGATTTAGAAGTTTCACAATTAAAAGCTGAAATCGAGGTTAGTAGTTTAAAAAAAAATAACATAAATTTTACCTGTACTTTTACGTAAAATTTACTTGAGAGAAAAAATAATTTCCTAACAAGTGTACTAACTTTCGACAAAACAACACCAAAAGCTCCGAATTTCAGTTTCATGTAAGCATTCATAGAATTTCAATGAATTGAATTAGTTCAAATTAATACGGTCACTATGATCGAGTACAATGAAAGAAAGTTTGGTAAATCCAAACGTGCATGCATTATAAGCGCTGATATTTTGTTTAAATATTTTGAATTTATTTTTAAACTTTTTTTACATCTAATTAGGATTTAAAATCAATAAATTATTAGTTTTTAAATATATTTTGCATTATGCTCATTGAGTTAGAAAATAAAGGATAGTATTGTTTTTTTAAATTTATGATAGCTTTTTAAAAAATAAGTAAACTTACCCTACTCGATAAGATCTCATCACTAATACCAGGTGACGAAAAAACATTTCAACTATTATAATAAAATCGATTTTCAAAACAAAGAAATTATATTTTCACTAAACTTAATTAATTAATTTTTTCTTATAAAATTTGAAACACTTTTATAAAATCTAAATAGTAAAATTTAAAAAAATTTTATGAAATTTTTTCCCGGGTTTTTTACAAAAAGTTATGAAATCTGAAAACAAAAACAGTTTCACTGTAACAAATTGCGCCCCACCCATGTTTACAAGAATATTAAAAAAAAAATTTCGTTCTTTCTATAAAATAAAATAATGAACAACAAAAAATATCAAAAATTATTTTGCTGCAAATGTAAAATTAAAAGGAAACTTTTTTGTACGTAATTGGTGTGTGCTATTGAGTACACATTGAGCCCAAATTTTGTTAAGTCTGATACCTAGTTTGATGTCTACAAATTTTTAGGTAAGTAGATTCTCAGAATTACATGAAGATTAAAATATTCTGAAACCACACATATAGCACACCAAGTACCTACGGTCTAAATGTTTTTTTTTTTTCTATTTTTACATTTGCAACAAAATTTTTTTCAATTTTAGAACATGATAACGGTTACTTGTATTTTTTTTATTTTATATCTTTTTGTGAAGAACAAATTATTTTTTCTTTTACTAATCTTGTGAATGTAGACGTGGCGTGATTTGTTACAATAAAGCTGTTTTTTTTTTGAGATACTCTTACTGACACTCGCATCTATTCCGACCCAATAAACAAAGTTGCAGTGCAGAAGTTGCTATCGAATGATTGGTGTCCATTAGATGTTAAGCTGACTACGTATCCAGAATTTTCAAATATTACTGTTAGATTGACACAAATCTGCTGACGCAGTTTGGTATCAGTGTGAGGTCCAGATTGGTGGCAAACTGACTGCAAAAATTGGAAAGCCAGAATCTGCTGTCAGTCTGCATATAGCCATCAGTGTTTGGCGTTCTGGCTTAGTCTAACTTAACCATATTTTATTGATAAAACAAAAAATTCTATAGTTTCTGTCAATTTGCATATAATTTGCAAGCAAATTATCAATTTTTACAATCCGTCTGTCACCAATCTTCTCCTCAGATTGACACCAAACTGTGTCAATAGGTAGATGTCAGTTTGCCACCAAGTAGTTATTGGGACAGTTAAAGTTTCAACTCAAGTTTTCTAATATAAAAACAACTTTATTTTTAGATGTTAAAAATGGAATTACAACGCGCTGAAGGAGAATTAGAAGATCGCTGTTGGTCACCACCAGTTGGACTGCAGCATTGGTTACAATTAACTCATGAAATTGAAAATAAATCTTATACAAAGAAAAAAATATCTGCAGAGAAGCAATTGCAACAAGCTCGAGAAGCAGTAAGTATTTTTAAAGATGAATAATTCAACAAAAATCAGATAAACAGTCCACATTTTTACACATTTTTAATCGTACTTAATTCTGAAAGATGGCCTACAATATCAAATTTTTTTTAACTCTTCGAGATCAGAAACATATATTTCCTGAGTACTATCACGAGTGATATGAAATAGCCGTTAATTTTTACTTCGGCGAAATCACAAACAATTGATGAGCATTCACATTTTTAGTTTTAGTGCGAATTATATGAAACAAAGTTTTTTCATGTCAAAGTTATCACGATAAATATCTTCTTGAGCTAAAATCATTCGAAAAACTCACAACCATACATTCAAGCCATATTTATTAATTTTTACTTAAAATAATGTTTATTTCTTCAATTTTGTTTGTCGCGGCGAAAATTGGCTCAATTACAAGTAAGAATACTGCTACTACAATTAATTGATTCACCTATTAAAAATCATTAGACTTTCTTTTCAAAGAAATAGATGTATCAAATCGAACTTCAATATTTCTCGGTAATTCCAAACAAGTTATCATCCAACATAAGATAAATGGTTACATAAAAATGGAAAATAATGCCACTTAAAACATTGAATTTTAGATTTCCTATTCCAAAGTTCGAAGATTTAATAAAGGAATATATTGTTAATTTTTCTATCAATTTATGTAAGCTCAACGAGAATGAGTTAGTAGTTTGACATCCAGGTGTCGGGATGTAAACTGATAGAAAAGTTAATTTGGTTCAAGAAAATATTCTTGAGCCAAGAATTTTTTCTCTTGGCTTACAAAATGCATTGTCTTCGAAATGGTGTTCTTGGTTCAAGATTTTTTTTCTTTAATCAATTTAACTTTTCTATCAGTTTTTTTCTGTATAAAAAAAAAAAAAACTTGATTTTTCAAAAATAAGGAAAACGGTGAAATTTGAAGGCCACCCCTGCAACTTCTCACTCATTCCATAGTTAAGCGCTGAAAATGACACTTATGACATTTTTGAGCTCTTCGAGCTCAAAATTACAATTTATGTGCTATTGTGAGTTCTCCGAGATCAAAGAGTTAGCTGTTCTATATTTCTGAAGCATAACTCTTCGAGCTCAAAAGCTTGATTGAATTTTAATAAAACACTATTCTTAAAGTTTTCAATCCGCAATTACTTTTGAATTAATCAACTGATTTTTACGCGGTAGGCAGCATTCGACGTAGTTTTTCGAATCCTATGATTTACTTTCAAACGCAAATTGATCAAACTGAAAATTTTGGAGAAATTTGAAAAATGAACTTTTTCAGATTTTATTCGACAACGATAACTCACGAACCAATCAACCGATTTCAACGTTCTTGGCGGCGATTAACGTGATTTTTTGGGCTCTAACAATTTTTTGATTTAATTAAAAACGATCTGAAAAGAAGTGTCAAAGTTATGTAAAAAAATCTCCGAACGAATCAACCGATTTTGACCGGATAAGCGGCGATTGACGTGGTTTTTCAAGGTTTAGAGCTGATTAGTTTTTGGAATTAATCGATAAAGCCGTTTAAAATGATTCCAAAAAAAACAACAATTAAAAAAATTTTTTCTCAGTTTTTTTTGAGATTTCTCGAAATCTATCGGTCCGAATCGGTTCAAATTCACAAGAAATCTAAGTTTAACACACACACACCCACACATCGACAGACAGACATAGTGACAACATCGCGGCGGTAGTCAGGGAAGCTTCATGTGATCTTAAAACGTCGAGGTCCGATAAAAACTTGATTTTTGCAAAACGGGGTAAACCAATAACTTCCCGATCTTCGAAAATCTTCGATTTTCTCAACGGAAGTTGATAAAAACTACCAGTAAAATGTGATTTTATCAGCTGATAAAGAGAAATGTTGAAAATTTCTAACAATTAAAATTTTTGTGACACAAGTGCCCTTTCTTCTCACGAGCAATTTTTTCTCTCAGTGTATGAAGAAAAACTTCACTAACTTATAGCATAAAAAATTTTTTTGGAAAGTAAAAGCACTCCACTAATTGAAATCAATTTCTTATATGATTTAAATAGAAATATTTTGATTTTTATATGTTTTTGAGAAATCTCATTCTACAAGTTTGATGTTATTCAATTCCATTTTTAATAAAACGATCGACTTATAAAATTTGTTATGCATTGTGTATATTTAATTGGTTTGAGTTATTAATGATTCAAAACATTGTTCCTCTTCATTTCTATATAAATTTTATCACGGCATAAATCTTAAGATATGCTTACATGTTAATTCCCACTATAGAGAGCTTGTCGATAATCGCTGAAAATATTTTTACTTTAATAGATCTATTTGTTAAAGTACTACCACCGGTTGTAGAATTTAAAAGTGGCATGCTATAGAAAATTTTTCATCAGAGTATCGCAATCAATGACTATTTTGTGAACTAATATTAGAAATTGTTTAATAATTAGTAATCATTTTTTTATAATCCATTTGAAAACTTTGAAATAATGAATGTCTTCTCTTTAGTGTGAAAAATTACGCAAAAAACGATCAAGTCTAGTGGGAGCATTCGTATCGACTCATGGAAAATCAATTGATGAAGTTGACAAGAGTATTGTTGAAGCAAGAACGGCTTTGAATGAAGTGACAGCTGAATTACAGGAAAGGGTACATCGTTGGAAACAAATCGAGCTTCTCTGTGGGTTCAACATTATCAACAATAACGGATTGAGTTATCTTGAAAATATTTTGTATCGTGGCGCGCCAAATGGACGCAGCTTAGCATTACGAGGTAAAAATGATTCATATTTGTTTTTCATTTAAACATCATAATTTTTCAATTTAGATATCGATACTGCCATTCTAATACGTCCTATCCCACATGTAGAAAATTTTACAGCAGACGGTAAAAACGGTTCATTTTTAACATTGATTAAATGGGATTCGACAGATGAAAATATTTATTTAAAAATAATTATAAAACTTTTTAATATGACTTGCATAATATTTTTATGATTCCATTTTTTACAAAAAGTCAATTTGTCAAATTTTGTGGGATACGTCGTATTAAAATGGCAGTATCGATATGAGACTTGAATCCTCAACAGTGTTGCCGATGGGTGATATCTTGATTACCCTTTCCTCGAAGTCTGATTACCCGTTTTTACCCAACACTGTTACCAACTCTATTTATATGAAAATAAATATGAAAATTTATTTATAATCTTATACTCTTACAGTATTGACAACATAAAATGAATAAGATTATTAATTATTAATTATTAAATAAAATTCTTTATTTTATATAAAAATTTTACAATGCTTGTAGCAACATTATTCTAAATTTAACATTTAAAATTTTTATAACAGTCATAACGTAACATACATAAATATTCTAACATTTAAACGTATTTATTATCCCAAATATTAGTATTTAACATTTCTTCATTTGGTCCAAAGTTAATAATATCACTGTCTTTAGATAAAAAGTTTTTAGTAATTTAAATAGACTTTAATGTATCAGTTGATAAGTTATTTCTATGATCAGTTTTTACATTTTTAATATCACTGAAAATTCTCTCAACGGTTACATTTGAAAATGGTAAAACTAGTAGAAAGTGTATAAATATTTTTAGATTCTTAAACAATAGTTCACCATTAGCTTTTTTTATATTAAAGATTTCTCTCCAATAATCTTCTGAGTCTAAATTTATATCAATATTGAAATCAGTGAAATCCAACAACTCGTATCGCTTCCATTCATTGTCTAACTCTTGCAATTGTAGGAAGTTATGGATAGGATTAATAATAAATAAAGTCAAAAGACAAGATTATTATCCACATAGAGTGATTCAAATAGAATCTTTATTTCATAAAAAGGAATCGTATCGAGAAAAGTGTCGTTACTTGACAGAGTTTAGTCGCAGACTAACTATAATGTTAAAAACTATTTTATTGTGAGGTCTAACCCTCTGTATTGTCCTTAAAAAAACACATTTTTTTCTTGTTAACTAAGACCGTAATATTTGGTTGTACTGTATAGTGTAAAATAAGGAGTCCTTTGTACAACTCAAGTACCTAAGGTCATAAAATCAAGCCTATACTGGCTTTCTTATTCTAGCTGCACGAATGTGCTTTAAATGTGTTTTTCACATTTAAAAACTAATAAAAGAAAATACGTTATTTTTTCTAGAATAAATATTTCTAAGAACAAAATATCTAAAATATAAAACTAAAAGTTTATAACTTGGATTTATTTTTGTTCAGAGAATCCAACAGCAATACAATATTTTTACAATATTCCATCTTGATTAAGCAGATTACCCGATTTTATCCACCCAAATCTAATTACCCGTCTACTTACCCATTTGATATCGAATTACCCGAAAAATGGGTAATCACCCGGGCATTGCAACACTGATCTTTAAAAATAAATTTCACAATCAGTAATAAGAAAGCAAAGGATTCAGTACTTAACAATATCATTATTAAGAAAACCATAATTTGAACGTGATTTAGAATCACAAACCAATCCTTTGTAATTCCAACACCCATTTTTAATTAGAATATAAAAAATTCCCACGCAGCTGAAATCTTATCACAATCCAAATAAACTCCCTTGCTATTTATAATACTGTAGTATTTCATCTGATGCCTTTTCTAACCCAAAACCATGCTGTGCAAAGTTTCTGTCACAGTAATAATTCCATACAGGTATACATAAACATGTGAACATATGTCTAGTTCACTAGCTCAATAAGATTATCCAACAAGCATTGAAACTAATTTTTTTTCTTTTCCACTACTGTTGCAATTTTTTGATTTATCCATTTGTAAGTGAAAAAAAAATATTCTGGGTAAATGCACTAGTAGTTGACCGATTAGCATTGAAGACGATAGTTAACATATTATATAATTTTTTAATAGATAAGATTCAGATATGTGATGTCATTTATCAAAATTCCATTAATATTTACTTCAGAATGTAGATCAGAGGAAAACACCAATAATCAATCGGTGTGATCCAATAGTTAACCGCAAAATGAACCAGTAGTTGACCATTAACCTTCCGTTACTCGCGCTTTCTCTAGTGTCTCACTCATATTCACGCCAACTCTATTAAGTTGAGTGGTGTTGTGCAGGGAATCGCCGTACAGCGCGGGTAACAAAGGGTTAAAAAATTTTGATAATTTTATCAATTTAAATCGATTTTTTATGTTCAATTTTTTATCGGTATATTTTATTTTTCTATTAAGCTACACTTACATTATTAATCAATCTAACTTTTTTTGGTCTATAAAAACACATGACAGTACAACATACTAACAGTCCGCCCCGGCTTCACGTTGGTATTTAACAATAATTTCAAAATTAAAAATTATAATAAACACAAACCCTTTCATTTGCGTCAGGTTACTGAAAAAAGAAAATTTTAAAGAAAGTTTAAATATTACTATTTTAATGAACTTTCATTTTCATTTTAATGATTTATTTTGTTACTAGCCGTTGATACCCGCTTCGCTGGTTCATTTTTATTAGTGCAGTTATTTGTTAATATAAATTGACAATTTTTACAAAAAATCGACTGAAGTATGGGCTCGACATTTCGCCATATACAGTCGCAAAATTTATCTCCACTAATTAATAAAATTTTCCGGATCGTTCTAAAAATTTCAAATTCTTAATTTTATACAATTTTTTAGATCAATCCAGAACATTATCGACCGGTTAGAATTTTGACATTCATTTTGAAGCTTTTTAGATCATTCGAGGTTATTCTAGATCATTTTAGAATTTTCTAAATCACTCTCATTTAATTAGAACCTCAACGTACACAGAAATAAAGGTTTACTTGAGCCAAGAAAATATTTTTCTTCCTAATTATTTTCTTGAGCGAAAATAAAAATTTTTTTTGACACAAGAAACTTCACTTATTCTAACAAATTAATTCTCTTGCTTTAAGAAATATGTATCTTGATACAAGAAAATTTATTTAAGTCAAGAAAATCTTCTTGTTTTGAGCAAATTCAGCTTCTTGCTCCAAAAAATTTAGTTCTTGATAGAAGTAAATTTTCTGGCCTTAAGAAAATTTCTCTCTTGCTCCAAAAAATGAAATATCTTGATAGTAAATTTTCATTAATATTTTTATTGATTGACATGGCAAATAGGAAGATCAAATAATCTTGAATCATTTTTTTATTCAACATATATAATTGCATGCTAAAATAATATAAAATGGGCATCAAATATTCAAGAGAAAAATTTTCTTAAGGTGAGAAAATTTTTTTCTCAGCTGAAGTAGGTGACGCTCTGCTTCCCTAAAGTATCTAAAAATCTTGATCAAATATAAAAATTTATTGTACCAAGTATTTATGATAATTTGAATCAAGAAAAATTTTTACTTCGGCCAACACAACTTCAGCCTTCCTTCAGGCACCCGAAAATTTTCTTGAGTCAAGAATTTTGCTCTCCAGTCAAGAAATTTTTCTTTCTGTGTAATCTTTCGATATCTTAACTTCTATGATTTTATATTTCGAAAATTGAGCAGGACAATTCTTTAAAACAAAGTTACAATGTTGCATCGTAATTTTTCGTGTAATTTTCTTTCCATGTACTAGTTTCAGTTAATTAATTATACCTTTAGGATCATCAAATAATTCCTCAACTTGCTCTTGTTTTGCGCAGTTTTTTAATCCATCAAATCACTCTAAAATATTTTCTTTTGTGGTAGAAGCTCCAGTTTTTGAGAGTATTTCGGTATTTTTTAAAGCTATATCAGAATGCCTTCGTAGAAATAAAGAAAATTATTTTTTTCCTGGTCTATTATTAATAATAATATTATTAATAAAAGGATTAGGACATTTATCTTCAATGAAAAATTTTTGCTTTGCATCTTTAATATCTTTAGAATGCATCGAAAAGCCAAGTCTAGCTTTCTCGATGATCCATTTGAATGATCCAGTTATTGATACAGAATATGAGGGCCCATTTTTGTTTCATGAGGAATACTTGCATATATATTTTTTATATTTTTCTGGGTTGGAATTCATTAAGTTTTTTATCAACAAGAATCGAATCGATGTATAGATATGTCTGCAAATATCAGTGTTATGAATAAATAACACATATTTATGTTTACTTGGAACATCAGCCGAACTCGGTAGTCACAGTATTTAATACAAAAAAATGATAAATATTTATTCAAATATCAACTTGAAATATTCATAATATTTTTGAAACTATAATAAATTTATTTACTAACAATTACGTGATATTAATTAAACAATCGGTAAACTACTGGTGCATTTACCCTATTTATTTTTGTTTATCTAATTATTTTGTTTTTTTATTTTTATTTTTTCAGGGCGAATAAGCAGTAGTCAAGACGACCTAGACGATGACGGAGGTTCGTTGTACGCACAATCAATTTCTGGTGCAGCAGGTAAGACGGAAATGGATACCCATGAGCACCTCGATTAACCCTTAGTTAGTGTTTTTTATTTTTTGTAATTCGTTTGTAAAGTTTGTTTTTGTTATATTTATATCGTATTATGAAATAATACGTATATTTTCATATTTATTTTCGATATTTTTTTTCGTTTTTTTTTTCTTCAAAAAATATTCTTTGTATTAGTAATGTTTGTGATTAGTACATTTTAATTATTTTTTCAATCTTTTAAAAAGATTGGAGTGATTCCAATAATTGTTATCTTTTGCAATAAAATCGTACATATATGTATGTGAACCTATCTTACATGACAACAAGTAAATTCGGTTTTTACTTTTTATAATTATAGTAATTATAGATTTGCTAAAATTAATAGAATTTTATTGTAGGGTTATTAGAATAGCAACTTTTTAAATTTATTCTTTTAGTTTTTTTTAAAAAAAATGATTAGTAGAGTAAAAATGATTTTTTTATAAAGTCGATAAATTTCAAACTTTCTGAAGTATGACTTTTGTAATAAGCCCTATAAAAATTATCAATACTTACATGTGGTGCCAAGGATGACAACGAAAAACACCAGCAGCGATGTATTAAACATGATGACGTTCAAGCTCTGACTACTTGTCTTACGAGAGTGTCTATCTCTTTTATATGTCTTAATTATCATAATTGTGACGTTAATGTCACAATATTTGTTCTAACCAGTCCTAGTGGCTGAATTAACCCGAAATAGATAATGGCTTTTATCGTCTTCAAAATGGTGTCATCACAACAAATGTGTAACGGAAACAGGAAAACAGTCATCTACTGAGACGATTTTCTTTGAATTGCCTAGGATGAAAAAAAAAAAAAAAAAAAAGCATGTATACAATGTCGCAAGCTTAAAAATTACCGAATATAAAATAAACAATCATTAAAAATTTTCCAAATTAAAAAATTAATAATTGAAAAGTTCAAACATTGAAGATAACGAGAAATGAGGTTGTTGTAAATTATTATCTAAAATTTTTAGAGTTGTAAATACATGGCCACTTGTGAAATCAGCCGTTTCTAAACTTGATAATTCGTAAAATCAGCCATTTCTAAACTTTGAAGTTCGTAAAATCAGCGGATTCATGAAATAAGTTCATTTGAAGCGTAACCATGTTAGACGTAATTTTAAATATATTTACCTATATATAATGAGATTTCACATAATTTTGACTATCAAAATTAAAAAATTCAGTTGTAGATGAAATAATTTTTTAAAAAATTTAATATAATAGATGGATTTATGAATTTTTCATTAAAGATTTAAAAATTCTGATATTGCTATTTTTGTTTTTAAATTCAAAAATTCTAATTTTTTCAAAACTTAGATTCATATGCATTTAAATGTACATAATATAAATTATAAATGAAAAAAAAATTTAAGAAATGATTTTCGTTACAGAAGAATTAATCATTTAATAATTATGTTTTAACTATCGTTTTGTAAGATTTAATTTAAAAATATCTAATAAAGTTTTCGCATTAGTTAGTCGTACGTTCTTCAGAATTATAATTGTATTTGATTACATAATATAAATTTTAATATGGAACTTCAAAAATTAAAATTTAGGGTTGGCAATAAATCCCTAAACATTGAAACCGACTCAAATTAATGAACGAGATTGCTTTTTTTGTAGATGTACCCGTTTTCTTTCTTAAATTTAATCATTGCTTAAGCATGAGCCCTTGGATTCAAAAATTCATGTCGAGTGGACATCAAACATCAAACCAAGATCATTATGAGATTTAACCTTTTCGAGCCTTGTCCATAAGTAATGGGAAGCTTGAACAGGTCCGGTCATGATTACAAATAATTCATGTCAGTGGCACCAGCCACTAACATACAACTTTTAGTAGATTTTCCAAATTGTGTGCTTCTCTCTATGTTTTGACTTTCAAACAAGTTTTTCATTTTTTGTCTTAGCTAATTGAGTTGATTCGAAGATAGTTTGTTTAAAAAGTTTATCTATACGATACAACATATACGGGTTATTCCACAACAAATTGAAAGTTTAAAAATCTTTTAGTTTTGATTTCCTAATTTTTTTTTGCCCGTTGAAAAACAGTGTCAGGTAAGTTTTAAGATTTTTTGAAAAGATATAACTGACCGTTAATAGATCCCATTTTTGAGTGGGCCACTGCCAGTGCAGTCAGATTGTGAATAAAAAACAGCACCATGTGTAATAATTGGGAACTAGAACTTTCTACCCACAATCTGGGTGCACAGGACTCCAGTCCTGGAGTTGAGATAAATAAACTGTGCTTGTACCTTGAAAAAACAAAAAAACTGGACCCATGGTGGTGATACTCGCGCGCCTAACTCACTTCAATTAGACGTTCGAGCCAAAATTTACTGTCTCCAATTGAGCTTCCCATTTATAATAAACTGAAAGTGTTACTGGTACCGTCATAAAATATAAACGAAGATGATACTGACATTAACTTTGGATTCCGAAAGCTTATTGAGGATATCTCACCTTAGCCACGATGTCTTCATACCCATTTAGAAAGTACCCGTCACCGCAAGACCAATAAAAGTGATAAAAGGGTTTAGGCTAATCTACCTATGATGGAAAATAATCTGCATCAGTAGGGAAGGGTGGCCTAAAGCGGATAAGCTAACGAAGAAGGCCTAGAAGTTTTAGTTTTTCTTCGATTTACTAACGAATATTATTGTATCCGACATAGTAGTGATCGAACTTCAATATTAGATAGGAATATTGTCTGAATTTGGGCCTAAGAATTTTTTTATCAATAAAAAATAAAAACTGTTTAAAAACTCGCTTTGCCCTACCCCTTAGCCCAAAGCGGATAAGCATTACAAATAGATGAATCTAATGATGAAACTAATTTTGATAGTAAAATTGTGTATTTAGCTTACATAAAAAAAAGATTTTTAGGCATTGCAATCATTCAAATTATGATCTTATTTTTATTGCATTAATTTTAAGCAAAATAAGCATTTTTCTATTGAAATTGATGATAAGTTTTCAATCAAGAATGTATTTCCGCTTTTTTCTTATATTTATGTATTACTTGATTCTATTGTATGACAAAGCAAATATAGAATTGGATCAGAGCAGCGCAAGTAGGTACCCACTTTGCCCCAGTACACGTTTTTTTGCTAAACAATTGTAAGATCAAAAATACAAAGGGAACCGTCCGAACTTGTATCCTCCTTTAAAGTTAAATGGTACCAAAATAATATGGTTTCATCAATACTAGAAATTTAAATAGCGCGCTACGCGCGCGCCTTAATTTCGACCAATAAGGAATCGGGGACCATATTTTTTCGATATTTCGATATATTTCGATACTAACCAACTTCAACTCAGTCATGAATTTTATATTTTATAAATTATCATGAGTGTAATAGTGTTCGAATCATCTGATGACACATTCCATTCGTAATTTTAACAAATTTAGCAATTTCTTTATTCTGTAATTACTTACTTTCTGTCAAAACTCGAACACCCAATCAGAACTTTCAAATACTCAGGAGTGTTCCCATGATCACTACAAATCTATACTTTGACATTCGCACTCAATGTCACTACAAAACAGCACCTACCCGCTTTGGGCGAGGTATCCTCTTTAGGCTACCTTCCCCTAATGCAGGCCGCTAAAAGATGGTGAGAAACAACTTCTTTTCACTCTTTTATGTGGAGATTTCTCTGCTTTTAATTCTTTAACAGACTACCTCTCTTTTTGTTGTAATTGTACGGTAAATGGAAGCTTAAAAATCAAATTTCTGATTATCATGCAATTAAAAATCAATAAAAAGATGATCTGCTAAGAAGTAGAGTTTTTTTTTAACGTTTTTTAATTGAATATCAATTTGATAATCTAGTTTTTGAAAAGTCACATACACCCAATAATTGATTAACCCATCAGCACTCCTATTATGAGCATTTTATTCTCACTCATCTTAAAACGCTAATGAGTTTTTTTTTTTTTCAAATGGAAATGATCAGTAAACTTTTTAGTAGATTTCATAGAAATCTAATTATTGCATTTGTCCTCATGGTGGAACTTTTGAAAAATTTTACTATTTCCTGACTCAGTTCATCGAGCTGGTTCAGAAAATACATACAGTTCAAAACTTTATATCTATATATATAGGAAACTTTCTATAGATATAGTCACTCATCACGATATCTCTGGAACTATAAGACCTAGAGACTTGAAATTTAGCAGGAATATTCCTTTCGCCGAGTAGAGGTCAGCTAAAAACGGATAGACTCCAAATTTAATAGAAGTCGTCTACATGTGATACATCTTTTATTTGTCATGTAAAAATCATCTCAATACGGATTTCAATAAATTCTACTTTGGATAGGGATCGCAGGGATGGGTGTTGAAATCTAAAATTTTAATTTTCAAACTGTAACTTCCGCAGACTCTAAACTTGGAAAGAATCTTTTTGTTTAATGTCAAGTTCAGCTAAGAATAGGTTTTCTCGAATTCTATCCCCATAAGGGGTTGCGGGGGCGTTAACAATGAAAATCTCCCATTTCTAAACAATAATTTCTATAGAACTTGAAGTTTTGTTGGAAGCTTTTATTTATAAGGTAGAAATCATCTCGAATAGGATCTTACGAAATTCCTCCCCCACATAGGAGTGCGGGAGTGATAATTGTTAAACAATTCATATTCTTCTAATGCATTTCCTATAGAGATTGAATTCGATAGAATCTTAAGAGAAACAGGGAATTATAGAGATGGCCTCCAAAAGGTCAATGAATTCAAATATTTTTCTTTCTCAATAATCATATTTTCTTACAATAATCGTCTCTTTGGCAGCGGCAAAGTCATTGTAAGGTTTCCAAAATATAACTTTGCATGAAGTTATTCGATCAACAGACTAAGAATTTTACATACATTTTATTTTTGCTGATCACATGACCGATGAATTGTTCTTACTACGGGATCGCAGGAATGTAACAGATTAAAATGAATGCATTTTCTAAGCACTTGAAATGTGGAAAATAAATTTGTTTACTTATTTTTAGAGAATTCATAAAAAACATGTATAAATAATATTTTATGAAAACTCGATGTCACGGAAGAAATTTTAATTAATTGCAGAATTCGTTGCACTTTGTGCTAGGTAATTATTATGTCAATTACTATTCATTTTTGGAAGAAAGCCACGAGATTGTGAGAGTGATTGCACAAAGAAAGTTACAATAAACATTAGCTAGAATAATCACATGAATAAAATACACAAGCCAATTCGATGGAATGTGGAACCTGTGCAAGTCAAAATAATACTTCAATTGAATTCAAGTCTAGATCTAAAAATATATATACATACATACTTACATACATACATACATACATACATACATACATACATACATACATACATACATACATACATACATACATACATACATAGATAAATAAATATAGACATCCCGTGTCGAGCTTGCTAGGTCCCGCATCAGGCACCTTCCCAGGTAGTGGATAGGGGAATGCCCGACATGTCTGCGCGCTAGATACGTCAGGTATTGAGGAAATAAAATACTCGGGGTAGACCAAAACCAAGCAAAAGATGATATGGAAATGTCAGAACAATTTCAAACATCGTTAACAGTACAGAGGATGGATACCCCAGCACCGTCAAGGGAAGGCATGCAAACGGGCCTGAACTCGTCGTTATTAAGCGACCGTTATTCGGAAAGCGAGGTAGACCCCATGGCTTCGCTATCTAAGAATACTACATGGAGCACGAAAACAGCCCAGATGGAAGAAAATGGACAACCAATGAAAGTTCCTCCAAAAAGTGGACGACCTTTCGTTCCCGTTACAATTCAAACCTACCGAGAAAGGATTAACTCTGCCCCGACCGTCACCGGCCAACAGTCACCAATGGACAGGCTCGATGGCAAGGTCGAAGAATTAAACGACTTCATAGAAGACAAAAAGAATCTCCGTCATGAGATCAAAAAATTGGTTACGTCTATTGGTACGGCATATAGGCTGTCCAACAAAGCACCAACGACGTCAGCGACAACCACTCAAATATCTCCGTGGATGACCTCAAAACCACAGCCACTTTTAGTCACTCCTGAGAAACTGCCACCGCAAAGAAAGCACAACAACAAGAAGAGGCAGTTTTCCACGCCGAGCCCTTTCTCAGCAAGTGACAATCCAACACAGAAGAAGACTACCCGAAAGGACACATGGATCAAAGAAATTCGGCAACAGAAAAAGAAAAAGAAAGAACAAAACGAAACAGTGGCTCCCTCGACTAAAGCTTAAAAACAACTAAGTGAGGGCGGCTCTAAGAAACCGAAGAAGAGGAAGACAAGAACTAAGGCTGTCTTGGTCCAACCAGTAGAAGGCCGAACATGTGCCGATCTCCTAAAAGAAATTAAAACTAAGGTAAGCCCTGTCGATACGGGTGTAGATATAAGTACTAAAAAGTAGGTTTTCAAATAATTTATCTAAAATTTATGATAATAATTAAATTATAAAGAGTTGTACCTCGTTATTTCGATGAAAATGACAATATAAATAAGGAAGATTTTCTTTTTAAAGGAAGTTTTTGATTTTAAAACATAATCTTGGTAATAGGTGAAATTGTCTAAAAGAAAAAAACCCATTTGCAATATAATATTAAATTGATAAGTACTAAGAGATATTTATAAACTTAGTATTAATTTAATTAATGTAATGTTTATAAGTTATCAGTAAGAAGTTTAAAGTAATTGATTCTAATAAATAATTGTATATTGAAAAAAATAAAACATTATTCTTATAATAGAACGGCATTCTCATTTGTACAAATAAATTGTAAAAAATTGTACATAAGAGAGAGTTAACTTCAAAATCACCGCATCGAAATATATGATAACTTTTAATAATTCAAGATAAAACTTTGTATTAATTTATTATTGAAAAAGCTCAGAATTTCTGGTACAAACTAAAATCAGAAAATGTAACTCAATTTTTAGCATGGATTTTTTGTAAAAATCCGGACATTTAGTTGCTTTCAACAATTTAGATGGAAAAATTGTGAGAATTATAATTTTGCATGAAAGTGAATGGGGAAGATTATTTCTCTTTTCCATATTGAAAAATATAGAAGTATGCAATTATTTATAGAGATTCTCTGAGTAAAAAACTCAGTGCCGATAGCTTCCCACATAAATTTTTATCAATAGAAAGTATTCTTTCATAAATGTTTAGTATAATTTTATATTTCTATTAAGCTTCCGATTTGGAATGTTACGAATCTCCGTATTTATATGAATGGATTGTTAATTGAGTATTTTTAAATAAAAAACACAAATTTTCTGAAGAATCTCTTTTTTTTTTGAAAGATATTTTGAAAAAAATTTTATAAAAATTCTATGTAAATATAGCTTTGAGAAAATACATCTGTAGAACTATGTGCATAGTTAATTTCCTTTAACTTAACTTTAATAAAAATATCTCCTTTTTTCTTTTTTTTGGTACTAAGTTCGGAATCGTACGTTTGGAAAAAGGGAATGGATACTCCTTAGCAACGGTTACCATGGCAGTAGCTACCATAAATTTTTCATCTAATTACTTTCAATTTGTGTTAATTCATTCATTTCTTCGATTATGTTTGTTATTGTATAATTAAAATATAGCAAAAAAAACTGTATTCCAAACATGTACCTCGTTAAACTTTTTGTTTCTCATTTAACTTGTGTGCTTCATAAAGATTATATATAAAATATCAATGTTATGTTATAATATATTTTCATGCTTATGATATATTCGATCAATCACATCACGAATAAATTGGTTTCACATACATTTCATCTCTATTTTAATATTAAAGATACTAGAATTCAAATTTGCGCGCCTTGACTATAGAGTTTGCATATATTTTTATGCTTTGATATATTTGACCAATCACGTTACGAACAGTTTGTTTACATAATATATTTATGAAACTGAAGTTAGTCGACATTTCAAAATTTTTAAGTTTTTTTATTAATTAAATTACAACTAAAAAAATATTTATAAAAAATTACACTTATAGTTTTTCAAATTTTTTACAGGTGAAATTTTTTTTTAATTATTTAATTCAAATTTTTTCAATAAAAAATTTCTAAAAATTTTGAAATGTCGGCTAACTTCATTTTCATGTATATTTTAATTTTTTTTATCTTAATTATAAGAATGGATAATTAAGATTGAAACCGAATGTGAGTAAAATTCTCATAACGTGAGTACTGAAGGGTTAAATTAAAGATTCAAAATGATTCAACCCATGTAAAATGTATATGTACATAATTGTCAAGTTGAATCCTTTTCAATCGCTTTGAGTCATTTCGAATCTTCAAAATCTTTTTTTCTAGTCAAGGACACACACATGCACGCAAAAGACAGTAGAACATCGTAGAAATAATTTAATATTTAAAATTATCCATCACGCTTACAAGCTGTTTTAATAAACTTGATTAAACTTTGTTTTAACTTTATGTATATTTTATGTTCTTCACAAATATTAATTTCGTTTCATTGTTTAATTAAAAATCTTATGTAGAAACGTATACAATTGTTATATCAATACTATTTATCTAGACTCTAAAGTTAAGTTGTGTTATATCACAATCAGAATTCGAATTTGCGCGCGCAAGCGCGCGCCTAAATATAGAGTTTGCATATATTTTTATGATTATGATATATTCGACCAATCACATCACGAATAAATTGATGCCACATACATTTCATCTCAATTTTATATTAAAAAAAAAGTAAAAAAAGGATTAAGTATTTACATACATTAAGGATAGTTAAATAAATCGTACTCCATTTTTTTTCAAATTGGCGCCATCAATTTTTTATAGCTTTGTCAAGAGAGAGCGCTACCAGTAAATGAAACAAATTTTACCAGTATAAAAATTTAGTTACATCAGTTTAACACTATAATAATGTTGGTATTAGAATTGGCGACCAGCTTGACAAAATTCGATCTTTCAGTTATCTTATTGCCTTGAGCAGCCTCTCACTTGAATTATGCTCAGTGTTTAGTGGTGCTTGGCGTAAATAAGCGTCTATCTAGTGATTGTATTTAATTATTTAAAAAAAAAAAACAAAAAGTACAAAAACGCTCTAATAATTGTAATTTATTTACATTAATAATTATTTTCAAATACTAATGTTTGAATTTTTAATTATAAATATTTCTTCCGGTATTATTATTTAAATATTTTTGATGTTTTTTTCGTATCAACTCATATTGATATGAAATAAACAGATATTAAAACCAAGTGTTCAACGTTAATAACAACTATTAGTTAATATATAAAAATAAATTAAAAAGTTATTCGCAACAATGGTTCTTTCTCATTGTTATGGTGTTATGAAATACACTCTTGTATTTGTCAACCTTATATTTTGGGTAAGTTTATTATAATTAACATAATTTTAAAATTATTTTTCATCATTACGAACAGTCTTCTTTTTATTAAGAATTAAAAATTTTAATTATTTTAAAAGACGATTATTTAAATTAATTACATTGAAAATATCATTTTCCAAAGAAGATTTATATTATTTGTAATTTAATGGGTGTATGTTTCGTTTAATCTTCACTTTAATTACCTCTTTTGAACTTCTGATATTTTCTTCTTGCCGATTATAAATATATTTCTTGTTTTATCTGAAATTTTTTTCTATCTATTTAATTATACGCAATAAATAATTAAATTATTGATTAAGCTTGAACGTAAATAATTTGTAGAAATGTCTTTTAAAAAGCAATCTAGTGAATTTTGTTGATTTCAAAAAAATTTTGTGACGTATTTCTAAAACAAAATAGCTTTATTGATTGCATCTGGGGTTGTACAAGAAGTCGATCTCTCTCTAAACTTTTTTCCATTTCTTTTGCTCGTCTTCTCCTATTTTATTTCGACCTTCTACTAACCAACCGCGCTCATCCTACATGCATACTTACTGAGTGTACACATAATTAAAATATTCAATGTGACTAAATTTAGTTATATCGGATGTTGGATAAAGTTTTGTACACCCTCTATTTTGTGGATATGACAACATAGTTTGTCATATACATATGTAACAAAAAAACAAGCGAAAATTTAGCAAATTCCCTTTTTGTACATGACACTGAAGTTAACAGACGTCTGAAAATTTTTGATTTTTTTTATTAATTAAATTACAACTAAAAACATATTTATAAAAAATTGCACTTATAGTTTTTCGAGTTTTAAAAAATATCCAAAAACTCGTGGACCTTACAGGCCATCCCTGAAACTTCTCGCAATATTCGACCTTGAAAATTTTCCTATTACGAAGTTTTAAGCTTGGCTAGCATACAAGTACATCTTTTATACATTTTCAAGCTCAAAATTCTGTAAATTATATTGGTAAAAGACTTTTTTGAAAATTTCGAATTGCGGTTTGCTGCATTTTATTTATATTGTTATTTTTATTTTGTTTTACACGATCTAACAGCTAACTGGCCTATGACAAAGTCTCCAAAATAATATATGTACACAGCTTACAATATTGCTGTGTATATAAGACAATATATACACAAAGATACGGTGCAGTGTGTTATAGTACAATGAATGTTAAGTTATACTATTATAAATACTAGATCTGATAAACGTATCAGTTATGTAAGAATAGCAATTAATAAAAAATAATTTAACTTTGTTTGTTATTGTATAATTAAAATATAGCAAAAAAAACTGTATTCCAAACATGTACCTCGTTAAACTTTTTGTTTCTCATTTAACTTGTGTGCTTCATAAAGATTATATATAAAATATCAATGTTATGTTATAATATATTTTCATGCTTATGATATATTCGATCAATCACATCACGAATAAATTGGTTTCACATACATTTCATCTCTATTTTAATATTAAAGATACTAGAATTCAAATTTGCGCGCCTTGACTATAGAGTTTGCATATATTTTTATGCTTTGATATATTTGACCAATCACGTTACGAACAGTTTGTTTACATAATATATTTATGAAACTGAAGTTAGTCGACATTTCAAAATTTTTAAGTTTTTTTATTAATTAAATTACAACTAAAAAAATATTTATAAAAAATTACACTTATAGTTTTTCAAATTTTTTACAGGTGAAATTTTTTTTTAATTATTTAATTCAAATTTTTTCAATAAAAAATTTCTAAAAATTTTGAAATGTCGGCTAACTTCATTTTCATGTATATTTTAATTTTTTTTATCTTAATTATAAGAATGGATAATTAAGATTGAAACCGAATGTGAGTAAAATTCTCATAACGTGAGTACTGAAGGGTTAAATTAAAGATTCAAAATGATTCAACCCATGTAAAATGTATATGTACATAATTGTCAAGTTGAATCCTTTTCAATCGCTTTGAGTCATTTCGAATCTTCAAAATCTTTTTTTCTAGTCAAGGACACACACATGCACGCAAAAGACAGTAGAACATCGTAGAAATAATTTAATATTTAAAATTATCCATCACGCTTACAAGCTGTTTTAATAAACTTGATTAAACTTTGTTTTAACTTTATGTATATTTTATGTTCTTCACAAATATTAATTTCGTTTCATTGTTTAATTGAAAATCTTATGTAGAAACGTATACAATTGTTATATCAATACTATTTATCTAGACTCTAAAGTTAAGTTGTGTTATATCACAATCAGAATTCGAATTTGCGCGCGCAAGCGCGCGCCTAAATATAGAGTTTGCATATATTTTTATGATTATGATATATTCGACCAATCACATCACGAATAAATTGATGCCACATACATTTCATCTCAATTTTATATTAAAAAATGAATAACTAACTAAAAAAAAAATACATAATAGCAATTTATTCGGGAAATTAGTAATTAATCGAAAAAAAAAAAGATCGTTTTTTTTTATTTTAATTAGTATTTTCAAAAAAATATATGTAAATAAATTTGACAGATATTTTATAATTTTTTCTAACAAATAAATTATGGCAAAAAGAATTAGGAAAGAAAATTGATATTTAGAAATTTTAAAAAATTAAAAATGCAATTTTTTAAAAATAATTTTTTCAATAAATAAAATTAAAAAATTGTTAAATGACTGCTAACTTAAATGTCAAAAAAAATATCCAAAAACTCGTGGACCTTACAGGCCATCCCTGAAACTTCTCGCAATATTCGACCTTGAAAATTTTCCTATTACGAAGTTTTAAGCTTGGCTAGCATACAAGTACATCTTTTATACATTTTCAAGCTCAAAATTCTGTAAATTATATTGGTAAAAGACTTTTTTGAAAATTTCGAATTGCGGTTTGCTGCATTTTATTTATATTGTTATTTTTATTTTGTTTTACACGATCTAACAGCTAACTGGCCTATGACAAAGTCTCCAAAATAATATATGTACACAGCTTACAATATTGCTGTGTATATAAGACAATATATACACAAAGATACGGTGCAGTGTGTTATAGTACAATGAATGTTAAGTTATACTATTATAAATACTAGATCTGATAAACGTATCAGTTATGTAAGAATAGCAATTAATAAAAAATAATTTAACTCAGTGTCGAAGGGCCAAGTAGCTGAACAATAATTTATAGATTGCTCATATAAGATAATTAAGATATTATAATAATTGATACTAAGCTACTCATATTTATGATGATGAATACCAGGGCACTAATGCTAATGATGTTTCGGTTGTATCCTAGAAGGTCTAACGAACAATTGGTGTGCTCTAAGATATTGAAACAGTTTTTTAAGCACAAAAAAATAACTTGTTGCTAAAGAAATGTTCTATCAAAAACTTCATAAAAATTTTTTTTTCTTTGAAAACTGCGATTCAATTGATCAAACCATTAAAAAGTTGTGAGAAATTGAGATAGAATAACATACATGCTGCTCGCACGTGCATATATGCATGCGAATATCAGAACAATATTGTAAAAATAATCAGAGCTGCTTCCTACATCTTATACTTCGTGATAATCTGATAAAAGCACGTATTTAAAAAATCAGGGACAAGTAAAAAATTTCCCAATTTTTTAAAATCATCAATTTTTATTGTGGAAAGTTAAAAATATTTATGACTCAATAGATTTTAAATATGATTGAATGGGTTGAAATATTGAGGACACTTACTTCAAAATAATTTTCATTAATGGCTTTGTCGTTATATTAGAAACAATACTATTTCTGCTGAACACTAAATAGTAAATTATAAAGAAAAAAAAGGAGTTGAATAAAAATTGTTCCTCTCATTATTATAAAATATAGTTGTGTCAAATATAAGTTTATACAACTGCGCTGGTCAGCGTAACTTAGATAATCTATTATAATAAATGATTCATAAGTTTATTTTAAATGTTTACGGTATTCTATTTGAAAATTACAGTTGAGAGTTTTCCCTCACAACTCACTGCTAACAAAATATGTTCATATTATTAAAATTTAATTTTCCTGTATAAATTTGTAATTTAATAAAATTGTACCCTTGAGTATTACTGAATGAGGTGTAGTGTATGACTCATATTGAAAGAACACCTGGTCACACATAAATATTCAAAAATAAATGATCTACATATAGTTCGTACCCAATACACACGCACATGCATTTGTGTATATTAGGGTGGCGTAAAGAATCGACTTTTTTTTACTAGTCTCCTCTGAAAATATGTTAGTTTTTCGTATTTCAAGTTTTATTCAAAGTCGGCTCTATTAATAAATTTTTTGAATTCACTAAAGACTTAAAAAAAATTTATAGAACTAGAATATAAAAATAGTATATTTTTGTTTTTGTATAATAAAACCTGTTATATCAGTGATGATCGTAATTCTTAACGGTGAACCTGATTTTTCGGTTCTGAATATTTTATTCAAAAAATTGCATTTCAATTTTTGTTTTAGTTTGTAAATCAAGATAATATAATTTGCCCAATTATGTTCAAGTTTTTTAAACATAAATTTCTAAAATATTGTAAGCTGAAAAAATAAAATAATACCTTAAGAAAATTTTATTGACACAAGAACATATATTTTTAACAATTATCGATAATATATTTTCTTGCCTAAAGAATTGATCGGATTCATTAAAATAATTTTTACTTAATTCGAATGAAACTAGTCGTTTGTTTTTATCTATGATAATAAAGATAAATATTGCATAATGAATATAGATATTGATATTTGTACTTAAAAAAATTAATCAATTTAAATGGTTCTCTTCAACAAATTTATGAGCTCAAAAATCCTTTTTTGTAAAATAACTTTTTTTTCTCTCAGTATATCTTTTTTTTTTTTTTTTTTTGAGAGAGAGAGAGAAAGAAAAATCTCAAAAAAAAAATACAAATAAAGTTTTTTCAAACTTGGTTTTTTTGGAATAATTTTTAAACGGCTTTACCGATCAATTCCAAAAACTAATCAGTTTTTAACATCAAAAAACCACATCGACCGCTGCTAACTTGATCAAAATTGGGTTTTTTTCTATCGAAAATCTTTTTATCGTTCCGTCTACGAAAATATTGATTTCAGCGACTTGGTACTCAAGACCTTTTTTGTAAGAAATCCTCTCAACAAAATTTTACGATGAGACAGAAAAAAAAATATTTGAAACAAAAGCACCCTAATAAGTATTGAAAATTTTAAATATATAGTGTTTTATCAAGATTCTATAAGATTTTGGAGCCTGGAGAGCTCGAAATTATATTTTAAAGCTTGAACAGTTTAAAAACGTAAGAAGTAAAATTTTGAAAGCTTAAGTATGGAATAAGCGGGAAGTTGCAGGGATGACTTTAAAGTCAACCGTTTTCCTAATTTTTTTTTTTTTTTTTTTTTATCCTTCTTCAAAATGGCCTGTTACACGAGAGAACCTCTGAATGAGCAAAATAAAAAAGTGTTGGATCTAGTGTCAGTGTAATTAAATATACTTTGACTTGAAAGATTCATAAATTACTTTCAAACTAATCCAGACACACGCGTGGGAATAAAATTTTTTTTGTCCCCAACTCCATCTAGTCAAAAGAAGAGGTATATGTCTTTCACTAGACGTTTCTAAAAATAAATTTAATCACGTTCAAATTTTATCTGAGTCTAATGAATCGAATTAATCAGCTTACTACTTGAACTATTCAGAATTACGAACTCGTTATTACACGTTGAATCATTTGAATTATATTACTAGATTTTTGCGATATAATTAAATTATAAAATTATTATCTTCGCGAAATCAAATATAAGGAAATAATTAGCTAAAAAATTGAAAAAAATTATGTTACTTTTCCGTTTCTCGTTATTACATGTAATAATAAAAGAAATAATGTTTTTAACGTTGTATTAATATTAATAAATGATTTTGAATGAATAATAAAAAAAAACAAAAGTTGTTCGTGTAGGCAAGGCGCGAAGTAGTGAAACTTGTTACTCATTATTAGGGCCAGTACTGGTAGAAATAATTTATTAGTTTTTTTTTTTATATACCTAAAGATAGGGGAAGTGTGGGTATTACTGCGGGTGTAGGTATTACTGCGAATTTTTTTATTTCAATTGAAAATAAATCGTACTTAAGCTTTGAATTAAAAAAAATTGTTTCTTGTAATTGAAATTTTCAAAAAAATATTTGCATAGTACTTTTACACGTAAACTATAGCTTTTTTGTGAGTTTCTGTTAGAAAAGAGGTGCTACTAAAAAATCTTTTTCTTTACATAAAATGGTTCAAATTCAAAATTTTTTGCATATAAAAGTAAGATAACCCTTCTTCAATAACAGTTATCTATTAAAAATTGAATTTTGATCAATTAATATTATTTATTTAAGGACGCAGTAATTGGTACCAAAAAAAATGAACATGTTTGTATTACTGCGAATGTTTTCAATAATCCGCAGTAATAGAAGCACTTCTATTTGTATGCATTTGTACCAATTACTGTAGGTGTAAAATGCATATATTCTAAATTAAAATGAAAATATTGCCTGTCAATTGACAGTTCAAGTTGCCTTCTAATTGTTCTTAGTTAAAAGTAATGATCTTAAAAATAAATTATCAACATAAAATTGATAAAAAATAAAACAAATAAATCAAAGTTGATAAAAAGTACAAGCGGTCATTATAAAAAAGAATTTGTTGTGTTACATTGAGCAGAAAAACTTTCAAACCAAGAAATTTTCATTAAATTAAGTGATTTTTTTAAATGAAGATTTGTGTTTCTTCGATGAAGCTAATTTTTTTTAATTACTATAAAAACTCTGCTTGTTATGTTATACATTACTATTCCGGTGATTATTATTAATTGATATGAATTCAAATTACTTCAGGAATACGTTCTAATCCAGTCATTTTATTAAACAAATAATTATCTTTCAAGCGTATTTTATTAATTTCTTTTATGACCCTGAAGTTGCTTAGCATTGAATTTCATCCGCAGTAATTGGGTCATTCAATTGGCTGGCAATAGCTTGTCGGCTCGGTACTCGCTTACCAAAGTGTAGGACCGGGTTCGATCCCAGCGTGCACCAATGAATATTATTTTCATAATAATATTTACGTGCATAACATTGTCAGCCACATGGTGGTGATCTATGGACTGTTTTCGAACAAGTTAAAGGTGGTGCTCACTTCATTAAAA
>JZSA01001243.1:0-19919 GCA_000956155.1 Cotesia vestalis
GATAATAAAAATGTAATTATATAGGGTAAGTGTGGGTATTACTGCGGGTGTAGATATTACTGCGGATTTTTTTATTTCAATTGTAAATAAATTGTACTTGTGCTTTTTCAATTGAAATCTTCAAGAAAATATTTGCATAGTAGTTTTACACGAACAACAATAATTCAATTTGTTATTAATAAATTAAAATTAACTGGCTAACAAATAGTAAACTATAGCTTTTTTGTGAGTTTCTGTACGAAAAGAGGTGCTACTAAAAAATCTTTTTCTTTACATAAAATGATTCAAATTCAAAATTTTTTGCATATAAAAGTAAGATAACCCTTCTTCAATAACAGTTATCTATTAAAAATTGAATTTTGATTAATTAATATTATTTATTTAAGGACGCAGTAATTGGTACCAAAAAAAATGAACATGTTTGTATTACTGCGAATCTTTTCAATAATCCGCAGTTGTCTTCTAATTGTTCTTAGTTAAAAGTAATGATCTTAAAAATAAATTATCAACAAAAATTAATAAAAAATAAAACAAATAAATCAAAGTTGATAAAAAATACAAGCGGTCATTATAATCAAGAATTTGTTGTGTTACATTGAGCAGAAAAACTTTCAAACCAAGAAATTTTCATTAAATTAAGTGAATGTAACTTATTCAAAATTTTTTTTGATTGATTTAAAAAAATTCAAAATTATTTTTTTAAACCAAGATTTGTGTTTCTTCGATGAAGCTAATTTTTTTTAATTACTTTAAAAACTCTGCTTGTTATATTATTCATCACTATTCCGGTGATTATTATTAATTGATATGAATTCAAATTACTTCAGGAATACGTTCTAATCCAGTCATTTTATTAAACAAATAATTATCTTTCAAACGTATTTTATTACTTTCTTATATAATCCCGAAGTATCTTATCATTGAATTTAATTCGCAGTAATAGGCACGCAGTAATTGGCACGCAGTAATAAGACAAAAGCTCCCTTTATGCTCGCAGTTATACATGCATATGAACTTTTTTTTTAAATGCTGATTATTTAAAGAAAACATTAGTTTATCGCATTCTTGATTTTTTTTTGAGCTAATAATCAGTCAAACTTTGGTTTAAAAAAAAAAAATTATTGTTATTTTTGAAAAATTTAATAAAAATGCTTTTGAAGTAAGATCTACCGAAAAAACCGCAGTAATACCCACACTTACCCAAGAGAAGAAAGTAATGTAATATAACCCAACGCACTTTTCTAATGAATATATTACAAGACAAATCTCGATTTAAATTGATAAAATAGGCAACTGTAAGATTCTTTTGATTTTGATTTAATAAAATTATGCCCAAATCTTCCTACAAAAATTTTTTCTACCAAGTTTACTATTTCATTTATTGATACGGAACCTATCCAAGTAATTGACACAGTCTTGATTCTATGTAACAGTTTAAAAACATTTTGAATAATATTTAAACCATAAATTTGTTTTTGAAATTTTTTAAATATATGTTACTCATATGTTGCAAATTTTAAGGGCATATGAGTCAAGAAAGACTTTTTTGAATGCTGTAAATTGTATATTGTAAAAAAAAGTTAACTTATAATCATAAAAAGTCATGTAGTTCCTTGAAATACTCAAGACATCAAATTTTTATGAAAACTCCATTATAAAAAATCGAATATCTCTGGAAGTATAAGACCTAGAGACTTGAAATTTGCAGGAATATTCCTTTCGCCGAATAGAGGTCAGCTAAGAACGGATTTTACGAAATTCCACCCACAAGGGGGGTTGCGGGGATGTTAACAATGGAAAATTCCCTTTTTTAAACTATAGCTCCTATCGACTCCAAATTTGGTAGGAATCTTCTATAAGAGATGGAGAAATAATCGATAAACGAATTTTACGATGTCTCACCTCACAGAGAGTTGCGGGGGTGGGTATTAACAATCAAAATTTTGAATTTTCAAGCTATAACTCTTACAGACTCCAAATTTTGTAGGAATTTTCTATAAGTGATGAAAAAATAATTTATGAACGAATTTTATGATGTTCTACCTCAAAGAAGATTGCGGGGGCGTTAATCCCTGATAAAACAAAAGGATTCAAAAGAATTAGAAATAACTTGATTTTTAATCATTTTTAATGATTTCGAATCCTTCCAATTCTTTCTCTTATGGGCGTTTAACACGGAGAAATTCTTTTTAATTCTCTTTTTTAATCAGAGATAGTGAAAAATTCCCGTTATTAAACTATAGCTCCCATAGACTCTAAATTGGGTAGGAATTTTCTGTAACAGATGAAGAAATAATAGATGAACGAAATTTACGATACCTCACCCGACAGAGGGTTGCGGGGGTAGGTATTAACAATGAAAATTTGTAATTTCCAAGTTATAGCTCTTATAGACTCCAAATTTGATAGGAGTAGTCTACATGTGATAGAAAAATAATTTAAGAACGGATTTTACACCGAATCACTTCTAATAAAGATCGCGGGGGTAAGTGTTAACAATAAAAAATCTTAATCTTTAAAATATAGCTTTCAAAAGCTATATTCAAGCTTTAAGCTCAACAAACTGAGTCAGAAAATGGCTAAATTTTCAAAAAGTTGCGCCATGAAGACGGCTGCAATAATTAGATTTTTATGAAATCTACTAAAAATTGAATTCTCAGCAGATCTAAGTTTTAAAAAATTTTTGGGGTCAGTAATTTCTCCGCTAAATTTAACATGCATTAATTTTTGTTCAAATTGATTCTTCTGGATGGCAGTAAGTTACAGCGTAAGTTACTCATCAGTAGACCAATATACATATGTGTGTTTACCATCTTTATTGTAAAAATAATGATTTAATTTAAGGAAATTTAATAAATTAATATATTATTCCTGCAATTTATTATTAGCAATTATCTACCTATCTTCATAACATGTAATTGTTTCTTTTTCATGTGGTAATTTTTTAATTTTTCATCGCTACCTTATCAGCATTTCCATCATGTACACACACTGTACAGATGCAATTACTCTACACAATCTTAGGGCTAGTTTTTAAATTCAAGATATTATCTATGATAATTAAAGACATTATTATTGTATTTTGATTACAATATATCTTTACAAATTTACTTTACTATCTTTGAATTTCCGTTAAAATTATCCTTATCCATAAGCATAAAAATATATGCAAACTCTATATTCAGGTGCGCGTTTGCGCGCGCAAATTCAAATTCTATCATCTTTAATTTAGGAACCTGTCCTTGACAATGAGCACATATGCATGCACATGCTCGGATCAGAGAGTGCTGTTTATTTCGCGCCATAATTAAAGTAGTTGGGCCCAAAAAGCAAAAATTCAAGAAATCTCCCAAACTCCGTATAGAAGTATTTAAATACATAATACACACGCTGTTAAAATTTAGAGACGATTTACCACTTCTAACCGAAGATAATTGCATTTGAAAATGACATTTTTATGCTGGCGGTATGAGAAAATAGAGAGAAAACTGCGAAGTTTTAATATTTTTTTATTGAAGTTTTATTATTTTTTTATATACCACATAGTTTTCGAGAAATCATTGATAAACTAATAGAGTTAATAAATAAAGGAAGAAATATTCAGATCTCAGCCAATAAATAAATAAATAAATTAACGCTCAGGTTATTTAAGATCCGTAATTTATTTGATGTCTAAATTATATCAAATTCCGCTAGTTAAACGTTTCGTTGATAATCTCAACTTCATCAGACGTCTGTAAATCAACAACAAACCATGATTCACATGTCAACAATATTTAGATAAAACAATTATGAATACAAGAATTTTTGAATTATTTTACAATCTCAGACTATATAAAATTACTGAATACATCATAACCTTTTATAAAAATTAAATTCCATAAAAACTAATTTCCAGTACATACATAAAATTTCTATAAAAAAAATTCTTTTAAAAACATTAATAGATAAAAATTAAATAAATTTAATTTACAATAAATAAATAGAACAAAATACCTGCGGAATTTGATGTAATTTAGACATCAAATAAATTACGGATCTTAAATAACATGAGCGTTTCTTTATTTAAATAAATAAAGTCATGCGTGGAAGTAAGTGAGCGATAGCCCGTAAGAAAGACAACACTAGCGAATGAAAAAGACAGCAGTAGCATAAACTATAGGTTGGGAAAGAACTACCTTGACAGAATAATTTCATTTTTTTTAATTGTTAAAAAAATTAACAATTTATTTATTTCATTATAAACTAATAATATAATAGGACAAAAATAGCATTAAACTGAAAAATTATTGCTATTTAGTATTAACTGTCTGACTGTCTGAACGAGCTCCATATTGTAAAAAATAAATTCTGTTCCCTTTTCCGCTAAACTAACGCTAGTAGCATCGAGGAATAACCAAGTGCGGGAAAAATTTTTAAATTATTCGCAAAAAAAATTATTTTTGATTAAAATTTGTCAAATAATCTAGTTAGTAACTTAGGTTCTTCTATAATTAGAATTATGATGAAACATAACAATAATACTTGATAGATTTTGAAAATAAATTTTTTATTCGTTTTCTATGAACATCAGCATGTATGTATCATATGTATCCACATCAAAACTCGCAATGAAGTTCCTCCATTTTTACTCTTGAGTCATATTATATTGTTTTCAACTTCACTAGATCGTTTTTAAAGTGTAGATTAAATAAAAGCAGATTGGATTATTGAAAGATGATGTTAAATGTGACAAGTGATAATTGACGTAGAAATATAATTATCACAATTTTAATTTATTCTGAAAAATTATTAGTTATTATTACTGTTGTTATTACTATTGTTCAAATAATGATTATTTTCAAATTTCAATACAAAATTACTAGTGTTAACATTATTTAAACTGGTAGGTGTTAGCTGTTAATAAAGTGTCAGAACGTATATCGGATCCTAATAATCCAGTAAAATTAATTTTTTTCATGAGTATTTTAAACTCCAATTAATTGATAATGAATTTTTTTAATTTAATTATTTAGGAATCGTTTGATCAGAAACATATTGCATACCATAAGTATTGCATGGTATAATTAATGGAATTAGAGCTGAAATAATGTAAGCGATAAAAAAAATTTATTTTTTCTGCATTATTATTTTTTTTTCTTTTATAGTGGAACGTTCTCTAAGCATAAAACAGTCACGTCAAATAGAATTTTTGTTACTTATCGTTTTCGCTTTCGCCCCTTCAATGATCGATTTTCGTGCCTAAAATATATGTTATTATTATTATCATCATCATCTGTTGTGCTTATTGCTGTGTATTAGTTAAAAATTACTTTTTAAAAGAATTTTTTGATTATTCTTCAATTCAATTTAATAAATTGATGGAAAAATCTTATATTTTTACATACTTACTTATTAACTTGAAAGTGATTATGTATCGTAATAATTTATTTAAAAATTTTTTACACTATAAACATAATCCCTGATTAAAAAATCTAATTTGCAATGATTCAAAGAAACGCGGTTTTGATCATTTTAAATCATTCTAAATTGTCCGGATTATTTGACTTTTAAACACAAATTTTGGAACGAATTATTTTAAATCATATCAAATTAAAAAATAAAGTAGTATTTTTCGATGATTTGGAATTTAAATCATTTAAAATTGAATTGAATAAGAAAATAATATCAGAATTTTTAGCTTCTCAGACAATTAGAAATTATTTAGAATAATTTTAAACGTTCGAATTACTTTAAATTCAATAATATTAAAATTTCTGTTTCCTTAATTCAGTATTAAAATTGATAGATGATTTAATTACTATTATTATTATCATTATTAGTAGTAGTATTACATCATAATAATATTGGAAGTTCTGGTTTCTCGGGTGGTTTTAAATTTTATGATTTTTTTTTAATATTCTAAATCATAATGTGTCCGTATCCTTTTAGTTGTTGCTAGTTAGATAAGTAGAATATGGTAATAAAGATGTCGTCATAGGAATACAGAAGGTTAAAATGTAATTGTTATATTGGTACAATCTTATTTTTTATTGAACTTCAAAACTATTGGGTTGTAAACATAGATAATCAGTCATAGAAGTCGTAGAAAAATTTTTTACGCTAATAAAAACCATTTTAGATACTATTTTCTCTATCCTTATAAGTTTAAAAAAAATTGTCGAACGTCTGCTACAATCATGATCATTCTTATTTTTGTCCTTAACGTTGACATACATGCTTTCAGATCGATTTAAAAAGTTTATAGTGATTCATACAACGAAAGTCTAAAAGAATTTCAATTGACTTTTATCTAAGACAGGAAACGAACCGTTATGCATATAATGCATGTGCCCATGTTTATGAATAATTAGCCCATGATCAGAAATAATCATACCTAATTAGGTGTAACGAACGATAATTTATTTCTGCCCACACATGGATCATTTATGATCTTTTGCAGTTTTTTTATGGTAGATTATAAGAATCTACATAACAAAAACATTTCAATAAGAATAATTATTTTCCAAAGTCTTCGTCAATTGTGATGATCAATAATATCATCCGATCATTACCATCTGTGATTCATGCATAACCACACGTGATTCAAAGGCTGCACAATTTACCGGGTTCGTAAAGTTTATCAAGCGAATTCGTTAGCTCACTGATCAATTTAGTTGCATTAGTAGTTTAACAAATTAAATTTAGTTAATTATTCAACGCCCTGATTAAAAAAATGAATTGAAAAGTATTCAAAAGAATTGAACCTATGCAACTGTATATCTATATTGTATGTATATATAGATGTACAGTTTGCATGGGACCAATTCTTTTCAATTCATTTTTTTTTAGGGCTGTACAATTTAACCGGCCAGACCGGCTAAAAAAGTTAGCTAAGTTAATTAGCTAGCTAACCGATAGGCTTAACTAATTTAACCGGTGAACTTTATTAGCTAAGCTAATTAGCCAACGGCTAACCAGCTAATTCTTTTTTTCAGCTATTTACTGATTCCTTACCTGCAGACAAGTTAAAAAAATAATGATATTGATTTTCTATGACAAAAATACTCAGAAAAAAAGGTTCACTTCCTGATTATTTTCTTGAGCGAAAAAAAAATTTTTTTTTGACAAGAAATTTCACTTATTCAAATAAAATTAATTCTCTTGCTTTAAGAAATACGTATCTTGATCCAAGAAAATTTATTTGAGTCAAGAAAATCTTATTTTGATAAAATTCAGCCTCTTGTTCCAAAAAATTTAGTTCTTGATAGAAGTAAATTTTCTTGTCTTGAGAAAAAGAGGGTTAAAACTCTTTGTCTGCTTATTTTAAGAAAATGCGTAAAAAAATGTACAGATAATTTTCTATGAGAAATTGATGTCACCGATGAAATTTTAATTAACGGCAAAATTCGTCGCACTTTAAGCTAGGCAGATTTCAAATTTACTAATTAGACCTGTAATTACTTTAACTGAAACTTTCAATGATCATTTCAAATTTTTTTATTTATGTCAATTATTATTCATTTTTGGAAGAAAGCCACGTGAATGTTATATACAACTAGCTGACCCGGCAAACGTTGTTTTGCCATATGAATTATTCTAGTGTATGAAAATATATCTTATTTATTTTCCCAACTACGAAATAAATTGGAAAAAGTGTTAAAAGGGACGAATAATAGCTCAAATTAAAGATAATTATGTAAATTTTAACATAAATTTGAGCTATTTTTTACAGCTTAGAAATTATTTGAAAAAAAAAGGCCGAAATACGTTAATTGAAAAATTTTTGAACTTTTTTCCACTCTCTATTATCAACATATGCTCTCCGCTTATATTATCAACACAATCTTTCAACTTTTATTATCAACATATTCTTCACTTCATTATTATCAACACACATATTATCAACGTATTTTTTATAATCACAACCTTATTCTTCACACATTAAAATTTCGCGAATAACTTTATTCTCAATGCGACTGTGGACCGATTTGTGTTTTCTGTACTGCATTTATCCTATTCCTCATCCCTTTCTATTGGTTGTTGGTTGGAACTATTCGAACAACCGTCGGGGCTCGAACCTTCGCCTCACGACATGATGTGCGAACGAACTACCGGGATAGTGACTTAGTCACCTCGGCCTAATCATGCCATTTACACTATTATTAATTTATATTAAAATTTTTTGCACTATTTTTAATTCAACATTATTAAAATTTATTTTCTATTTTTTAGTTTGGCTTTCTGTAAAAAGCGGATTTTTTAGTTTTTTTAAACTATTATTTTTTTTTTCGTAAAAAGAATTAATTTCGGATGAAGAATTTGGTTGTGTTGATTAAACAAAACATACTGTTTATTGAAGTCACAATAGTTGTCAGCTGATATTTTTTCTCTTGAGCTAAGATGATGAAATTTTAAACAAAAAGTTTTTGAAAAAACTTTATTAAGATGCCTGTTAATTATCAATTAGATTTTTAACTCGGCTTGTCCATAATTAATTATAATTATGTACGTTTTAAAACTTCATATCACAAAAAATATTGTTTGTAAATTCGATCTTATACTTCTGACACTTAATTACTATAATTTTAGTAATATTTCATAATTAATTAACTGATATACATTGATATTAATAGCAAAAAAAGAATGATATACAACATCTTCCGAGTTTAAATGTTTAAATGCCTCTTCACCTAAGAACACGTACCATCGATATGGAGGAATACTCAGGATCTGACATATCGGTCGTAGATGTCTACGACATTGCATCTGAGATAGGAAAAGAATGCGAAAAACTGATAGATTCATTTGGAACTGATGCTGTTACTGGACTTATGCCAAAAGTTATTAATGCATTGGAGTTATTAGAAAACCTTGCTACAAAAAATGAACGAGAAATCACAACTGTGCAAGAATTGACCGCACGTATTTCGCAATTGGAAAATGATAAAATCGGAAAAGCAGAAGATCGGCAGAGATTTGAGAAAGTAAGTATCCTTTTGTAAAAGACTACACTGATAAAAAAGTTGACTTGACTCAAGAGCCAAACTCTTGAGCCAAGAATTACATTTGGAAGAAAATGATTTTCTTGAGTCAAGAGAATAAATTCTTGAGCTAAGAAATTATTCTTGGTCTAAGAAAATTCTCTTGGCTCAAGAATTTATTCTCTTGACTCAAGAAAATTATTTTCTTCAAAATAGAATTCTTGGTTCAAGAGTTTGATTCTTGAGTCAAATCAATTTTTTATCAGTGTACTTACATAATTCAAAGACAATCAAATAAACGAATGAATTATAAAATTTTGTTTGATCTTGAATTATGATTCTTAAAATATCGGACTAAAAATTTGATAATATAAAAAACTAGTTGCTTCCAAAATTATCTTAGAAGTATTCTGAAAATCTTAAAAAAAAAGAATCCTAAAAATTCACGAAAAAGTTCTTAAAATGCACTATTTGAAAATTTCCAATTATTTATGTGATGTCCCAAAATTGTCCAATAGTATATTGTGCAACTAGTGCGACAAGTTGTCGATTACCCACGAAAGCGATGTTGAACGCACGAGCAAAGGGAATGCGATCATTCGCTTGAGGAGGCAATCGTCAACGTCTCACGAGTTGCATATACTATTTTTTATTGAGAATGCGGAACAAACGTGAACATAAAATTGGGACTCAGAAGCAAAGCCCCGGTGGGAGGGGGGGGCCCTCCAGACCAAAAATAATAACTGAAAAATTAAAAAATATTAGTTATTAATGAGAACATTTTATATTTGATAAGAACAAGAAAAACAACAGCAACATAAAATAAATTTGCACATTGAAACAATTAACACATAAAATTAAATGACATTAAATTTAGCTGTCACTACAATTTTGTAATTTTCTTTTACAAACAAATTGCATTTTTTATTTTATACACTGAGAGAAAATTTTATTTAATAGTAATAAAATTTTATTGCTATTTAATAAAACGTTTATTTGGCTAATAAAGAGGAAGGGGAAATAAACAAGTAGGTTAGGTTAGGATGTCTCGTTGGAACATCTTTATACTATTTATTTATTAAAAGATTTTACATTGAAAATATATTTGAATATATTATAATTAATTGATAAATATTAATTTTTTTTTTTAAATTATTTGTTTTAATGACTTAATATTCGTATGAAAAACACATATTAGTATTTAAGAAAATTTTATTAAATACAAATAAAATTTTATTAAATACTAATAAAATTTTATTAAATACTAATAAAATTTTATTAAATACTAATAAAATTTTATTAAATACTAATAAAATTTTATTAAATACTAATAAAATTTTATTAAATACTAATAAAATTTTATTCATATGGAATATAATTTTATTACTATTAACTAAATTTTTTTTTTAAGTCCAAATAAACTTTTTTATTACTATTAAATAAAATTTTCTCTCAGTGTAAGATAAATAAAATAAGCTTCCGCTTTATTTTGAAATGTCAATGATTATCAATATGATCACTGATCATTTTATAATTTTTTCTATGAGAATACATTATATTTTAACAGTAGATAAATTTCTTCTTTACCAATATGCGTTCCTTACTTTATGTTCCAAGGACGTTCTACTTTATCGATAATGAATGATACAATGAGAATATCACAATATTTACTGAAGATTCGAAGGCGAATTTTCGAAAGTAGAACAATTAATTTCGTATATCAAAGGTACGATCCTGTATTGTAATGTTTCTATTGTTGTGACTGATTCATTCATTCAATGCTTGGAAAATTAAAATATTAAATAATGGAATTTTATCCCAAGCTTCTGCTGTATGAAACAATCGAAAAGCTTGCATAAGATACACACATTGCAGACTACATTAGTTAATTGATCTCATTATTTTCATCAATATTTAAAACCTAATAAGTATGAATAATTGTAAATGTAAATGATCAATCTCACTCAAGCGTAAACGCTTGAGAGATGATTGATAATATGATTCGAAATATTGAATTGAGTAATTGAGATTCACGATAAAATATCACGATCGACCTTGCGTTGATGCAAATCAATTGTGATTAAATATCTCGATGTATTGCTTAAATGGTCGAGCAAAGATAAATGCATTCGACTGAAGCTGAGCTGTACTATGTGGTATGAATATCTTGGTAAGAATGTCTAGCCTGTCCTTAGCACGCCAGACGCGAACGCGGATGCGACATAAATTAATTGAATCTATTTCCAATGATACTAAGTAGGGTTTTGCTCAGTAATTAGTGATTGGACTATCTGATGTGTTCAACATACTGGTCTCTATTAGCTGTCTACGCTGGATCAGAGACATTCTTATTGCTTTTATGAAATCAAGCTTCAAGTTTTATTGTAAGTAATAAGCGACTTTATGGGTTAACGTCTAGTAAGTGTCAATTAAGTGTTACGATTGAGTGCCAGTCGACTGAAAGTAGGATGACTAAAAAAACAGCCTCGGATAAGTTGAAAAGAAATCCGATCGAGAAGGCGAACCCCCTTAGCCGATTATTTTTCTGGTTTGTATTTTATTTGTTTGTTTGAGGTTGGAGGTCTTTTATTTTTTGTTTCGCTCCAGGTGGACGCTGGGGTTATTCAAAAGAGGAGCTCGCAATGGAATCACCATGGATGACCTTTACACTCCGTTGCCGGCTGATAAATCCGAGACTTTGACTGATAATTTGGAAAGGTATTTTCATTTATTATCACCGGAGATTATTATTTTATACCGCGAGCTATTAGTCAAGTGCTTCGTGTTTGTAAAAGTCAAGCAGGGAGTTTATTTTTTTTTTTGTGGAATTTTTTTTTTTAAATTATTTGTTTTAATGACTTAATATTCGTATGAAAAACACATATTAGTATTTAAGAAAATTTTATTAAATACTAATAAAATTTTATTCATATGGAATATAATTTTATTACTATTAACTAAATTTTTTTTTTTAAGTCCAAATAAACTTTTTTATTACTATTAAATAAAATTTTCTCTCAGTGTAAAATTTCTACATGTGAATATTAAAAAAAATTTTTTTTTTTTTCATAATTTATTTGTTACTAAAATTATTAAAATTATCACATTTCTGCTAAATTAATTTTTATCACAATTAGGAAGCTCAATATTATTTAATTATTTTTACTTTCGTTAAAAATATGAACTTTGTAATTTCAACCTTACTTCTTTAATATTGACAGTTAAATGGTGTTTTTTTTTTGTTATTTATTTTAATTTTACCAGTTGAGGAGCTGATTTTCAAATGGGTATCTTTTCATATTTTGAAAAAGCAATTTTTTGAACTTTTAAATATTAATTACTTCGAGAATTATAAAAATTTCTAAATGAAAATCGAATTGTAGCTTCATAACCGATAGCACTTTATGGCAAAATTAAAAAAGTTCAATAAAAATATTTAGAATTGAAGATAACCAGTTCTTTGTCTCGATTAATCAAAAATGAAAAGATACCCTTTTGAAAATCAGCTCCTCAGTTTCTTATTGTGTCACGTTTGGATGTCCGCACTTGTGACATTTTTGGGACAATTTCTTTTACACGGGAATAGTTAAAAAATGTTCAAAATACTTTTCAAAAGTCTTAAGAAAATGGCTCAAAAGTGTTAAAATTACCGTTTTTTTTAGTTTGACTGAGGAAAAAGTCATAGAAATGTTCAAAAAATGTTCGTAATTGTGTCACGTTTTGATGTTACAAGCTGTGAGCATTTTTTGAACTTTTTTTTTACACGGGTTTGTCATTGAGTTTGAATTACAAATGTATTTCAGGAAGTTGAACAAACAGAAGAACACTGGAGACAAGAATCTCGAGATCTTGTTGGTATGGTCACAAGACTACAAGATGAAAATCGTAGACTAGCTGAAGCTCTTCAAGAATCTCGCAATGACAGTCAGGACAGCGGTAAACAATGTACTGATCCCTTTCCTCATACATTAATATTTTAACATCTATTAAGTGATTTTACTAATAATCAGATAATTTTCTTAATAACACAATTTTAATCAACTCATAGAGAAAATTGAAGGATAAAATTGATTTCATTATTCTACTAAATTTACTAAAACTAATGATATGATGGCTTAATATTGTTCCGTTTCTTTTTAAACATCTTTGAAATATCCTGTAGAATTGAGTGCTTCATAACCTATGTAAAAAAAAACTTATCCTACTAAAAGTCATAAACTTAGGATCATAAACGTTACACAATTTAGGACATTTTTTTGACAAATTTATGACACCAAACTGATATGAAATTCATATTTTAGAAAAATATTGTCGCTATTATCCAGAAAAAGACTTTTATGACAATTTCAGGCACTTTAATGACAACTTTATGATACTTTTAAAACAATTTTAGGACACTTTTATAACAATTTCAAGATACTTTTATGTCAATTTAGGATGCCTTTATGACAATTTTAGAATAATTTTAGGATACTTTTATGACAGCTTTAGGACTTTTCTATGACAATTTTAAGATGCCTTTATGACAATTTTAGGACACTCTTATGACGATCCATACATCACTTGTATGACATCGATGACAATTTTAGAAAATTCGAGATGTTAAGTTTCTATTATGACAATTTTAGGATAATTTTAGTATACAACGATTCTATACACACTTTCAACTTTAAGCGTTACTGATATAATTCTAATTATCTTAGAAAAAATAAATAAAATAGTCACCTGTGTATTTATATTCTTACTGTTGGAATATAGTAGTATGGTGTCATAAAGTTATCCTAAAATTTTCATGAAATTGTCATAAAAGTATCCTAGCCACAAAATGACCTCAAATTGTCAAAAATTGTCATAAAAATATGCTAAAATTGTCATAAAGCTGTCATAAAAGTGTCTCAAAATTTCATTAAAGTGTCCTAAAATTGTCATAGAGGTGTCCTAAATTGCTATAAAAGTATTTAAAATTGTTATAAAAGTATCATAAAGTTGTTATTAAAGCGCCTAAAATTGTCATAAAAGTATTTTTTACAATACTTTTTTTTTTTTAATAATAGCGACAATATTTTTCTAAAATCTAAATTTCATTTTAGTTTGGTATCATAAATTTGTCATAAAAATGTCCTAAATTGTGTCACGTTTAAAATTCTAAGCTTATGACTCTTTTAGGACAAGTTTTTTTTACACGGGAAGTAGTGTTTTCCTTATCAGAATAGAGTTTAAATTAATAAAGCCAAAGGAGAATAATCTATGAAGCGCTAATCTTTGTTTTAATGATAAAAATATTTTTTTTTTTTCAATTAATTAGAAATTAATTCTATTTGACTTTAAGCTTGATAAATATTTTTATGATACCTGTCATTTTAGTTCGATTTCAAAGGAAGTTATTAGCTAATATATCAATTGCAAACTCACTAATTATTCCTTTCCTTAAAAATAAACATGTTTTTTTTGGCTATAATAAACCGATTTTATTGAACCTGGGCCATTCCATACAAAATCACTAGATTCGAAAAATCACATTTTTTCATTTAGCTGAATTTTTAACATATTTTTGTATGTTACAAAAGACGTTTACCTGAAAATTTTTAATCTTTAATTTTAAAAAATTTTTTTAAGTCTGAATTTTTGATAATTAAAAAAAAATAGTGGTATGTCAATGCTAAAAAATTCATATATCGTGATTAACTCGTCATAATTCCACGGGTATGGAGTTATTTTTTTTGTCTTGAAATTAAGTTTTTGAAAAAAATTAACAAAAAATTGAATTTTTATTTTTTCAATTTCATTTTCCAATTTTAATCTAAAATTTTTAGTTTTTTAAAGAGCGACTTTTCTGATTTTTTTGGAAAAAATATATGTTAAACTAAACTACATAACAAATATTTTAAACACTTTTTTAAAATTGTTTTTGATATTTTGTAAACATTTCGAAAAAATTTCAGCTTAAAAAATTATAGTTAGTGCCAATCTGTTGTTCCAACCATCTAAAATACTTAATTTATTAGTAAAAACAAAAAAAAATTATATTTTTGCCGTCAATATATTAATTAATCATTAAGCTTATTTTCTTAGCTTTCACCGCCAGTCAAGAAGTTGATATCACAGTATTACAACGGTTAAGAAGTATGATTGACAAGCAGAGAGATCAAATTCGAGCTCGCGATCGTGAATTATCACAAAAAAACTTAGAAATCGAAAATGTAAATTATGATTAATATTTTTTTAAACATCAAAAATGCCTTCTGTATCATGTTTTTACTCAGCATTCGTTTTTTTGTGTAGTTAACGATTCAAGTAGAAAAATTGAGCGCTGTTGGTAGAGAATTAAAGCGTAAACAACGTCAAGCACAAATGCAATCTCGTGGACTTGTTGAAGAACGAGCTGATTTTCTGGCACAATTGCAAGATCAAAACCGTGAATTAATTAACTTAAGAGCACGACTTGGTCTGGCTCGAAAAGAAAATGAAGATTTGACCAAATCACAAGGGTGTCCTGATCTCACAAATAAAGTTGTTTACGATCTTGATGATCCAGATAGACCAAGATTTACGACCGCTGAACTGAAAGAAATTCTTCACGAACGAAATGAATTGAAAGCTCGAGTTTCTGATCTAGAAGATGAACTGGAACTCTATCGTCCTAAACCTGAAACGTATGTTTGATCATATTTTTGATTTACACTCATTTATGGTTAAATTTACATATATTTACTCATACTAAAAATTTTAATTTAATAATATATTACACACCTAGGGAAGTAAAGTAAGAAATGTCTGAGATCACATGTTTTTTGACCTCGGCTTCGCCTCGGCCAACAATTACATGTGATCTGCAGTGTTGCCGATGGGTGAAATCTCGATTACCCTTTCCTCGAAGTCTAATTACCCGTTTTTACCCAACACTGTTACCAACTCTATTTATATGAAAATAAATATGAAAATTTATTTATAATCTTATATTCTTACAGTATTGACGACATAAAATGAATAAGATTATTAATTATTAAATAAAATTCTTTATTTTATATGAAAATTTTATAATGTTTGTAGCAACATTATTCTAAATTAAACATTTAAAATTTTTATAAAAGTCATAACATAACATACATAAATATTCTAACATTTAAACTTCTTTTTTATCCCAAATGTTAGTATTTAATATTTCTTTATTTGGTTCAAAGTTAATAATATCACTATTCTGTCTTTGGATAAAAAGTTTTTAGTAATTTAAATAGACTTTAATGTATCAGTTGATAAGTTATTTCTATGATCAGTTTTTACATTTTTAATATCACTGAAAATTCTCTCAACGGTTACATTTGAAAATGGTAAAACTAGTAGAAGGTGTATAACTATTTTTAGATTCTTAAACAATAGTTCACCATTAGCTTTTTTTATATTAAAGATTTCTCTCCAATAATCTTCTGAGTCTAAATTTATATCAATATTAAAATCGGTCAAACTTGACAACTCGTATCGCTTCCATTCATTGTCTAACTCTTGCAATACAATATTTTTACAATATTCCATCTTGATTAAGCAGATTATCTGATTTTACCCACTCAAATCTAATTACCCGTCTACTTACCCATTCGATATCGAATTACCCGAAAAATGGGTAATTACCTGGGCATTGGCAACACTGGTGATCTGAGATATTTCTTACTTTACTTCCCTCGGTGTGTTATTACAAATATACTATTTAGTATAGCTTTCTTTCGTAATCGTGTGGTAAAAAAATTAATTCCAAAAAAATGTTAGTTCATTTACACCACCTTAATCTGTATTGTTAATAAACATTCGGTAAATTCGTAAAAACGGTCAAAAAAAATTCTTGATCAGTATTTTTGATTTTTTAGTATACAGATTTATTATTGAAATACATGAATTTACTGTATTCTTCAATTTGAATTCTTTTTTCTTTTTATAAATATTCTTACGATCAATATCGTTCAACGAAAATATTTTTTTTTCTCATAGGCCAGAAGATGACAAAGATGCTCCTGTCCAAGGACCTTTACCTCACGAACCGGATGACGCGCCTTGGAAAAAATCTTCCGAATCGGGCATCCGAAAATTGTAATAATTGAAAATAATTTTTAATAATTATCTTTCTAAAATATTTTGTAATTTGAATTGAAAACACTTGAAATTATTCATTGGAATGTTTAAATTAAGTTTCGATGTTACAGCTTCCGGAAAATCTTTTCCGAAACCAGCAGCGGATTCTTAGGTGGAAGTAGTCCCAGAAGAAGCCTATCGAGTCTTTCGAAAATGGCCCTCTCGGGCAATGGTGCCAATGACACATCGATTTAAAAATTGTTAAAAACCAACCAAAAAATCACAATTATCAACGTAATTTTAATAATTCCATGCTTTATTTTATTAACAAAATATTTAGTATATATATATTTTAGTTATTTTATATTATGATTTGTAACTAGTCGAATAACAAAGAACAATGAAATCCCATTAAATACAGTAAAAATTAATCACTTCCAATAACTTTGTAAATCATAGAAAATACTTCTTTTTTTTCTTTAAAAAAAAAAAAAAAAAAAAAAAAATAGCTTTAATGATTATGTATCCGATTCTTTTTATAGATTAATCGTTAACCAAATATATGAAAGAAAATTGTTCATCGTAAAAAGTAAATTTTAATCTTTAAATTATTTCAATTCATGCCAAAGTATACCTTTCTATCACTTAGTAACTTATTATTTACTACCGCTTTTTGAATTAGCAAGGATCAACTTCACATTGCTCAAAATTAATCTATCCTGGGGCAACCCTGAGCCCGTTGTTCTTTCCTAGATGGGGTTATACATGATTTTTTATAGATTTAAAAATTTTCTCAATTTTTCAATTCTATGATCATATTTCATCGAGTTTAATAGATTTTTTTTTCCTATTTATAACTGCAATTCTTTTGGTTTTTTTGATTTTTTGAGATTTAAAAAAATTTTAAAACGTTAGTGGGACAATAAAACTACAGATTCAAAGTCAGTGGAACAAAGTACATAAAAATCATACTCAAACTGAATCCAAAAAATTTTTTTCATCTTGATAATTTCAATTCTTCATGATTATACTTGATTCGGATCCTCAAAATTTTTTTCATTTTTTCATTGTAGTTTTTCCCAATTTTTTGCCTTTTTTTTTTGGGTTTTTTGCATTTTACTGTAAATTTTGAGGGTGTACGGGCAGAACTGACTTCAGATTCGGATTCAGTGCGTCAAAATAAATGAAGATAGGTAAGTCCAAAGTACAGAGCACTTTTTTTGTGGGCCGGTGTAATTAGAATTTAATTTAATTAAATTAAAAAAAAAATTGATTTTGTTTTTTAAGATCTAATAGTGTTGAAAAATTTGGTAACGGAATTCATAATAGAAAAAAATTAGGAAAACGGTTGACCCTAAAGGCGATCTCTGCAACTTCCCGCTAATTCCATACTTAAGCTGTCAAAATTTCACGTACTACCTTTTTGAGCTCTTCGAGCTCAAAAAATACAATTTTCGTGTCATTTTGAGCTCTTCAAGCTCAAAAATCTGATAGAAGTTTGATAAAACACTATGTTTTGAATTTTCAAAACGCAATAACTTTTGAATGAACCGATTTTCATTTTCACCCGGTTAACGGCATTCGACGGAGTTTTTTTTATATAAGCCTCGTGAAGAATCTTTAAGTTTCAATTGATCAAACGAGATATTTCGAAGTAATTCCGTAAAAACAATTTTTCCGTACACAATTTAGGACATTTTTTTGACAAATTTATGACACCAAACTGATATGAAATTCATATTTTAGAAAAATATTGTCGCTATTATCCAGAAAAAGACTTTTATGACAATTTCAGGCACTTTAATGACAACTTTATGATACTTTTAAAACAATTTTAGGACACTTTTATAACAATTTCAAGATACTTTTATGACAATTTAGGATGCCTTTATGACAATTTTAGAATAATTTTAGGATACTTTTATGACAGCTTTAGGACTTTTCTATGACAATTTTAAGATGCCTTTATGACAATTTTAGGACACTCTTATGACGATCCATACATCACTTGTATGACATCGATGACAATTTTAGAAAATTCGAGATGTTAAGTTTCTATTATGACAATTTTAGGATAATTTTAGTATACAACGATTCTATACACACTTTCAACTTTAAGCGTTACTGATATAATTCTAATTATCTTAGAAAAAATAAATAAAATAGTCACCTGTGTATTTATATTCTTACTGTTGGAATATAGTAGTATGGTGTCATAAAGTTATCCTAAAATTTTCATGAAATTGTCATAAAAGTATCCTAGCCACAAAATGACCTCAAATTGTCAAAAATTGTCATAAAAATATGCTAAAATTGTCATAAAGCTGTCATAAAAGTGTCTCAAAATTTCATTAAAGTGTCCTAAAATTGTCATAGAGGTGTCCTAAATTGCTATAAAAGTATTTAAAATTGTTATAAAAGTATCATAAAGTTGTTATTAAAGCGCCTAAAATTGTCATAAAAGTATTTTTTACAATACTTTTTTTTTTTTAATAATAGCGACAATATTTTTCTAAAATCTAAATTTCATTTTAGTTTGGTATCATAAATTTGTCATAAAAATGTCCTAAATTGTGTCACGTTTAAAATTCTAAGCTTATGACTCTTTTAGGACAAGTTTTTTTTACACGGGAAGTAGTGTTTTCCTTATCAGAATAGAGTTTAAATTAATAAAGCCAAAGGAGAATAATCTATGAAGCGCTAATCTTTGTTTTAATGATAAAAATATTTTTTTTTTTTCAATTAATTAGAAATTAATTCTATTTGACTTTAAGCTTGATAAATATTTTTATGATACCTGTCATTTTAGTTCGATTTCAAAGGAAGTTATTAGCTAATATATCAATTGCAAACTCACTAATTATTCCTTTCCTTAAAAATAAACATGTTTTTTTT
>JZSA01001245.1:0-21164 GCA_000956155.1 Cotesia vestalis
TCTGATTACCCGTTTTTACCCAACACTGATACCAACTCTATTTATATGGAAATAAATATGAAAATTTTTTTATAATCTTATATTCTTACAGTATTGACGACATAAAATGAATAAGATTATTAATTATTAAATAAAATTCTTTGTTTTATATGAAAATTTTATAATGTTTGTAGCAACATTATTCTAAATTTAACATTTAAAATTTTTATAAAAGTCATAACGTAACATTCATAAATATTCTAATATTTAAACGTCTTTCTTATCCCAAATGTTAGTATTTAACATTTCTTCATTTGGTTCAAAGTTAATAATATCACTGTCTTTGGATAAAAAGTTTTTAGTAATTTAAATAGACTTTAATGTATCAGTTGATAAGTTATTTCTATGATCAGTTTTTACATTTTTAATATCACTGAAAATTCTCTCAACGGTTACATTTGAAAATGGTAAAACTAGTAGAAAGTGTATAACTATTTTTAGATTCTTAAACAATAGTTCACCATTAGCTTTTTTTATATTAAAGATTTCTCTCCAATAATCTTCTGAGTCTAAATTTATATCAATACCCTGATTAAAAATATTGATTGAAAAAAATTGAAAAAATTCACTCCATGTAAATTGTATATCTATAAATGCAAAAAGAGAAATTGGAATCAATTGAAATTATTGAAAAAAATTCAAATCCTATAATAGTGAATTTTTTTCAATCAATATTTTTAATCAGGGTATTGATATAAATTTAGACTCAGAAGATTATTGGAGAGAAATCTTTAATATAAAAAAAGCTAATGGTGAACTATTGTTTAAGAATCTAAAAATATTTATACACTTTCTACTAGTTTTACCATTTTCAAATGTAACCGTTGAGAGAATTTTCAGTGATATTAAAAATGTAAAAACTGATCATAGAAATAACTTATCAACTGATACATTAAAGTCTATTTAAATTACTAAAAACTTTTTATCTAAAGACAGTGATATTATTAACTTTGAACCAAATGAAGAAATGTTAAATACTAATATTTGGGATAATAAATACGTTTAAATGTTAGAATATTTATGTATGTTACGTTATGACTGTTATAAAAATTTTAAATGTTAAATTTAGAATAATGTTGCTACAAACATTATAAAATTTTCATATAAAATAAAGAATTTTATTTAATAATTAATAATCTTATTCATTTTATGTCGTCAATACTGTAAGAATATAAGATTATAAATAAATTTTCATATTTATTTTCATATAAATAGAGTTGGTAACAGTGTTGGGTAAAAACGGGTAATTAGACTTCGAGGAAAGGGTAATCGAGATTTCACCCATCGGCAACACTGGTGCAATTAGTGTAGTTTTTTCTATATATTAAGATTAAAATTATTTTGAGTAATGGGTAAGAAGAGGTCCGTAAGCCGAGAACGTTCTAAGGAGAGGACGTCCAAGCGTCTATGTAAATTGGAAGACCGAATGGAGGAAATTTTGTCGGGTTTTACTCTTATGAAAGAGGCTATTTTGGCACGAGATGCCCCAGACACTCCAGTATCGGAGACGCCTGAATTACATGCACCGACCAACGGAGGTAATTGTTGAAATATTTTAATTATGATTAAACGTTGACACGAGATGCAATCGTTTTTTCCTTAACGTAGTGTATACGTATTATGCCCGTGAGGCTTGTTATGGTGTTCGAAATAGAATATACATAACAAATATATCTGTTTAAACAAACGTTTTGTTTTACCCGTGAGGTAAAATAGGACTCGTTTGATAATCAGACTTTATCTGAAAGATGAAGTAGAGATTGTATTGCTCTTTTTTATCCGAGAGATAATATAAGAGCAATATAAACAAACTAGCCTTGTTTTGTTTGTTGACATTAATATGCGAAATTACCCACCCATCAAGGGCTGTTTCTTTTTTTTTTTTGATGAAATAATTTTTTTTTACTTTTTATGCCTACCCAAAATTTTTGATTTTTCATGACTCCGAAGAAAATCATAATAACAATGAACAAAAAAGTTACATCTAGATTTTGTGAAAAGAAACGAATTCCTATTTTTTTATTCGTTCTAATATTTTTTATTAATTTTTTATATTTCTCTAAAAACTGAAATCAACACATATAATTGAGATGAAAAAATGAAAATATATAGTGATGAAGACGAACTATTTGTAATGGGATTGGTCGAATACATCGTGAGTATGAAAATATAATGTAATTTTTAAAATATATTGATTTTTCTTTTTATTATGCTGAATTGACATTTTCAGAAAATACTTGGCCGCCAATATGAGCTCAAAAACACATTTTTTAGCAATCAAAATACTTTTTTGGGTTTCTAGATAATTTGATTTTTTTCAAAGCTGAGCTGAATTGAAATTTTTAAATAATACTTGGACATCAATATAATTTCAAAAAAAAACTTCTGAGCAATAAAAAAAAATCTTATTTCTTACGTAAAAATCTAGAACCGCTTTTCCGGTTGTAATAATTTTATTTTTTTCAAAGTTATTCAGAATTGAAATTTTCAGAAAATACTCAGGCTGATTATCACAAACTTTCTTAACTTGCAATAGACACAGAAATGACCCTGTTATTGGCCTTCTGGCTGTTGGGTCTGTATGAAATAGATGAATAAACAAATAAACTTGCAATAGGCACAGAAATGATATATAGACACATTATGAGTAATTAGAGTTTGTAATAGTGACGAGAACGATAGACAAATTAAAAAAAAAATTTCAGCTCCAATATCAACTGACAAAAATTAAATTACACTTGACAATTAACAAAAAAATTCTAATGGTCTCTGAAATCTGAGAGCTATTTTACGAAAAGACACAAGTTACTTTTTTTTTAATTTCCTCAAATAATGTCTTTCAATTTTACAATACAAGTATTTTTTCAATCCTAAATTGTTTCAACTATAGTTTATAATTCATACTTATTGCTTATTAGTTAGCGATAATAGAGTTTAATAATCTTTCCCTTATGTCTAACACCACAGGGATCGGGTTGGGGACAACTAATCATAAAGCATATCCAGAAATTTCTTTAAACAATACATACAGAGTCTTATTTTCCATCTTACAATTTTACTAATGATATATATACTCGAATACACTTAAAGATTATCATCTATTTGTAACATGTTTTACTGTTTCTTGCTTTTATTTTCATATATTCCATCTAAAATTACTTCTATGAAGATAGTTTTCTTCATTACACGGAGAAATTCTTTTTAATCCTCTTTTTTAATCAGAGATAATTGTATATAATTATCCTTCGTGTCTCGCACTTCGAGATTACGAAGGTAGTATCACTACTTCTGTGTCTTTGACCACAAGTTCAGAGCTTTAAAAAAAATATAACACTATCGTTGCCTGGTTACCGTGACGCTCTCTTGTAACTATTTACTCATTTATATTTTTTGTGTCAAACAGACCACACGTCAGTGCAATTAGTGTAGTTTTTTCTATATATTAAGATTAAAATTATTTTGAGTAATGGGTAAGAAGAGGTCCGTAAGCCGAGAACGTTCTAAGGAGAGGACGTCCAAACGTCTACGTAAAGTAGGAGGTGGTGATTCTCTGACAGAACCTGTCAAAGAATCAACAACGTCGGAGGAAGTCGAGACTCCGTGGGAGTTGGATGCAGATGGTTTGCGCATTTTCGGGGAAGAACCTGAAAAAAAGGAACCTGAATTGAGTTTGCATTCCAGCGTCGCAAAACGTTGGAAAAAATATTTGTCGGATGGACTAACAAAAGAGATAAAAGAATCCTTGTTTAAAAAATACCCTAGGAAGGGTAAATTATCATTCGAACCACCGATCTTAAATGATGAAGTGTCGGTAAATTTGAAAGAGTCGGCTCTTAAGAGGGACACGCATTTTGGTGCAACACAAAAGCTGGCGGGATCTGCTTTATCTGCTTTGGCTCCAGTGATCCAGTCGCTAGCTCCGTTGCGGGAACCGGAACATGTAAAAAATTTGGAGCAAGTCTGGGACGCTGCAAAGATGTTAATTGAGATCCACAGATCTCAAACAGTTGCGCGTAAAGCGTGTATCCTGCCTACTTTATCTAAACAATGGGCTACGGCACTGGAAAAAAGAGAAACAGACAACTATTTGTTTGGGGAAAAATTGGTAGATAAAGTAAAAGAAATCAAGGCTATTGGTAAAGTAGGCTAGGAGATGAAATCAGCTCCTGCTAAAAAACCGTTTGTTGCTCCAAATTATTTAAATGCGATGGGCTCGTCGAGTCAAAAGAAGTCAGTGGTTCCGACGAGCGGGAAGACAGCACCAGCGAGAAAACCACTGACTTCCAGATTTCCACAGAAACAATCGAGCTATCCAAAGTCAAACCAATATCGTCAACAGAATCAGCGCTCACAGAAACATTAGCCTTGCAGTGTAATGTAAGTACTTATGCGGGTCGTCTGAAATATTTTGTTAAGGCTTGGGAATTAAGAAATCTTCATATCAATCATTTAGAACTTAAGGCGGCTTTATTGGCACTAAAGTGCTTCGCGTCTGATCTAAGGGATACCGATGTTTTACTTATGGTAGATAATACTACGACATTGGTCTATATTAATAAAATGGGAGGTGTCCGTTATTCTGCTCTTCATGAGTTAGCTTGCGAGCTGTGGAATTGGTGTGAGGTTCGTCGGTTATGGGTTTACGCTTCGTACATTCCCTCAAAGGAAAATGTTGAGGCAGCCTATTCCTCACGCATTGATAATTCAGATACTGAGTGGGAACTTGCAAACTATGCATTTGAAATTATTACAAAGAAATTTGGAAATTTAGAAATAGATTTATTTGCTTCACGAATAAATACTAAATGTACAATTTATTGCTCCTGGAAAAGAGACCTCGAGGCTTTCGCATTTGATGCATTTACAATCTGCTGGTCTAATTGGATATTTTATGCCTTTCCACCTTTTTCGGTAATCACTAAAGTAATTAAAAAAATTAGAGATGACAAGGCAGAAGGTATCTTAGTTGTACCTTACTGGCCAACTCAAGTTTGGTTCCCAGCCTTCACAAAATTATCAGTTGGAAATTGGATCTGTTTTGAATTAGATGCTAATATTTTAATTTCTCCCTGTAGAACACGTCAACATCCACTAGCGACGAAGCTTACCCTGGTTGCCGCCAGGTTATCAGCCAGGCACTATTAATAAAAGGAACACCTAAAGAAGCAATTAACATTTCAATTGCTTCTTTGGCAGAATCAACACTAAAAAATTATAGTGGGACTCTGAAGCTCTGGTGGCGATGGAATCAAGAAAATTATGAAGATCCATATGCTGTATCAGTGGAAAAAGTTTTGAAGTTTTTATCAGAAAGGTTCAGTAGTGGTATTGGATATAGTACACTGAATTCTGCAAGAGCGGCATTGTCATTAATCTCCAGTGAGGATATTACAAATAATCAGCTGATAAGTCGATTTATTAAAGGAACTTCGAAGATTAGGCCTAGCTTTCCGAAGTACGAGTCTACGTGGGACGTGGATCCAGTGTAAAATAAATTAACAACGTGGTTTCCGCTCGAAGAGTTAACTTTGAAAAAATTAACAAATAAACTTGTAGTATTATTGGCATTAGGTACAGCTCATCGTTCTCAGACGTTGGCAAATATTCAAATTTCTAATATTATTAATTTAGAGTCTAAAATTAAAATACGTATTCTAAATCAAATTAAAACTTCTCGACCTGGGGCTCCACAACCTGTACTGAAGTTTCCTTTCTTCCAAGATAGGCCTGAATTGTGTATCGCACAAACTTTAAATAGATATTTAATGATGACAAGCGGTCTCCGAGGAAATATTGACTCACAAGGCAGTTAAAAGTGAGACAATCAGCCGGTGGATAAGAACGACTTTGGAAGAATTAGGTGTAGATAAAAGATTTACTGCACATTCTACGCGTCATGCTTCAACCTCCAAAGCTTATAAGAAAGGTGTTAGCATCGAAGAAATTAAAAAAGTGGCCGGTTGGTCTTTAAATTCAAAAGTTTTTGCTGATTTTTATCAACAGCCAATAAAAATTGACAATAATAAATTTGCAATGTCAGTTTTAACACCTAGTACGTCTGGTTAAATGTATTTTTATAATTAACTATTATTATTTAATGAGTTGCATTACTAACTTACGTATTATAATTAATTCATCGTTATTACTTTAATTATTGTAAAACTATTAATGTTATGTTTAATTGGAGCAATTATTAGCCCATTTTTTCATTTTACTCTGTATTAATTCAATAAATAACATTGAAATGAAGAAAATGTTTGCTCTAAACAGCTACCTTCGTAATCTCGAAGTGCGAGACACGAAGGATAATTGTAAGATCTTACGAGCCGGCCGAAGGCCGGCGAAGTTTGATCTAAATTATCCGAGTGTCTCGCACGAGAGATTCCCACCCATATACGCCCACCCTTCTGTTCAGGTAAAATAATAAAAATGGGAAAGCTTTATACGAATGAGTAAATTCATAGAAATTCATTATCATAGAAAATTCAATTAAAAAAATGGAAAACAGTCCTACACTCTGAAAAATTACATTATTACTTAGAATATATTAATTATTTATTATATTTATTTATTTGTGACAAACAACACCATTAAATTTGACCTTTATAACTTATCCCTAAGCGTACCAAATGAAAGCACCCCTTTCCCTTCAATAATATTTACGCTCGAAAAAGCAGTCAGTCACAGCGCTTCTCACCACAAACGTGACAATGAAATTCCGTAAATTTTTTAAATCCAAAATAACCTCAATGTTTTTCATAGCAGCGTTCTTTAAGATATCCGGCCTCGCGCCTTTTAGAGTATCCTTTCTGCAAAAGCGATACCTTGGAAAGCCAAGAATCAGTTTTCATCACTCATGGAAAGGCACAATTTACAATTTCGTTTTGTTACTTCCTATGACCATAGAATTAGTAACCGGCATTGTAAAGTTTAGTGAATACTCATCGAAAGGATTATTCGGATTGTGGATTGCCCTCACTATTCTATGGGTTACTCCTGTAATTTTGCTGTACTTTTGCTTCAACCAACGGAAATCAATCAAAATACTAGGCAAACTGGTAGAAATAGAATACGACTTGATTGACAGCTTCAACCGTTCCGTTTCTCGGAAGCACAAGAACCTCAATTACGAAATTTCATTGTTCATTCCGCAAATATTGTTTTCAGTGATTCATACAACGCATATTATCGTTAGATTAAGAAGTTACGGGTTGTTTGTAATCATAATTTCGGGTTTCATGATCAATAATTTAATTCTCTTGTACGCGCTGCTAATCAATTTCATAACCAAACGAATCGATTTCGTCAACGAGATGCTTTTGACTTCGATTTTTAGAGATCAAAGAACTGATCTAACTTTTTTGACAAGTTCCTCACAGAATGAAATGACTCTCAAAACTCTAATTTTGATCAGAAAACAGCAACGCATGTTGTACCAAGTGTGTAAAGATGTGTCCAATTTTTTTTCCTGGCCAATTTTGCTAGCCGTTGTATTATTTTGTGTGAGATTGATTCTATATTCATTCGAGTTTGCGAAAAGAATGTTTATCTGTCCCACGAAAATCAATTTTATGACACTGATTGGCGAACCTGCAACTTTGGCGAAAGAAATATTTGTTATTATTGTTTTGGCACATCATATGAGTCAATTCACGTTCGAGGTTGGTAAACTTTTACTTTCAGTCCTACCCGGGAGTAGTATATTACACCTCTTGGGAAGGAAAATAAGAAAAGCCTCGGCTTCGCTTCGGCCAACAATTACATGCGATCTGAGGTTTTTCTTATTTTCCTTCCCAAGGGATATAATATACTATTCTCGATCACTGACTGATTTTGTTCGATTCATGTGTTCTGGTTTTTCTAGATTCAGAAAACGGGGGAGATTGTTTACAAAATCATGGACGTTTACTCTATGCACGGAGGGTTACAATCTGAGGTAAATAAATATTTTTTGCATCTATTGCGGTTTTGTCATCATAACAAAAGTGTGCAAAACTTACAACGATTGTAACTTAATAGTAAATATATTCTGAACGTAAACTGAATCAAACGTAAATTGAATGTGAATCAAAAGTAAATTGAATTCAAATTATACTGTGAACTAAAATTGTTAATTCTCTGATGTTATTTTATGATTAAATATTTATCTATTGACTACGAATCAACGAATCGTTTACGTCGAATAGATACAAAATCTATTTTCAGATGACTATTTTTCAACATTCACAGTTTTTTTACTGATGAATTTTTTGTTATAAAACCGTTGATATGCCGTATTCCTCAATTTACAGGTTTTTTATATCTAATTTACAGCTAATTTACAATGACATCAAATCTACAATGGATCCCAAGAATTATAACAAAATTTTTGTTTTTTAGTTGGAACAGTTTTCGATTGAAATTCTGCACAGAAAGATACCAAATTCTGTTTTTGGGCTTTTTACGATAGATGGATCACTAGTAACTTCGGTAAGAATAACGTGTTATCAGATTTGTTTTATTTAATAAAGTTTTTCTTGTATCTAGATCGCTCGATCAACGTTTACATATCTGGTGATTCTTATGCAGTTTATCGACGAATACAGGTGTCCTCCTCTATAATTAGAATTAGCGTTAATAATATTAGTTATTATTAATTGTAACAAAAATTTAATTAAAAATTATAACTAGTTAAATAATTATTTAATCACTACTTCGTTTCTGACATTTTATGATAAAACAGGTTATGAGCCCAGGTAAAAAAAAACTACTGATGTGAAGAAAAATATTTTTTTTCAAAATTCCCTTTTTACTTTAAGATAATTCTTTTCTTTAAGTCGAAAAGTTCATTTTTGAATGAAATAATAAAAACTATTTAATAAAGAGCAGAAAATTCTTCATTTAAAAATTTTACTCTTCAACAAAGCACTCAAGTTTTTAAACAAGATGTATATATTTTATTCAAAAATTTTTATTAGTCTAGTACTTTTTCGAAAAACGGGGTAAAACCAATAACTTCTCGATTTTTGAAAATTTTTAATTTTTTTAGCAGGAAGTTAAAAAAGTTACGAGTTGTTTCAAAAAGACAGCTTTTTTTAATAACCATAACTTTTCGGAAATTTACTTATTGGTTTTGGAGATTAAGAGGACTAGGTTGTAATTAATCGGGTTAAGATTAATAACACGAAATTAACAATTTCGAGTAAATATATTGTTACGAATAATAAGTACGATAATACAGAGTAAGTAGAAATGTAATACACGTTAGTCGGGTGACTCAGCCTAATCCAAGGCGCAATACTCTTACAACACAGCACATCCGTACTGCAGGCATCCAGAAAAAGCACTACTTAGTCTAGTCATACACTCTGTCTACCTAGTTACTCTATACTCTCTTACAATGTATATTGAATCTAGACTTATATACTACGTTATTTCCAACACCTCTCCTCGAAGTTATAAGACTAGTTATTTTTTTTCATTTATTTACAATTAACATACCTAAGTTGGACATACACTCGTAATGCTTTATTTTCCCTAGCCCTTTTGTCAACATATCAGCTGGCATTTTACTTGTAGGTAAATATTTTAATTCAACCATTCCTCTCGCACACGCATCACGTATAAAATGATGTCTTACGTCTATGTGTTTAGTGCGAGCATGAAAAGAATCATTTTCAGTCAACTTTATAGCACCTTGATTATCATTCAACAAAGTTACACACTCACACGGCATTTTCATACTTTCCAATAATGCACTCAGGTACAATGCTTCTTTTGTTGCCTCAGAAATAGCCATATATTCTGCCTCAGTACTTGATAAAGCTACCGTTCTCTGTTTATGAGCTTCCCAGCTTACAGGAGAACCACCAAGTACAAACGCGTATCCTGAATATGATCTTCGATCAACTTTACAGGAACCCCAATCGGCATCTACGACTCCAAATAATTTAAGTCCAGTTCGCTCATACATGATACCACATCCAAGTGTACCCTTCAAGTATCTCATCACGCGTTTAATAGCTGCCCAATGCTCATTACTATAATTATTATTAAACTGTCTTAAATAATTTACAGAAAAAGCTATGTCTGGTCTTGTGGTGACCGCTAAATACATTAAAGCGCCTATTGCATTCTGATACGGAATTTTACTCATAAAATCTACGTCTATTTTCTCTCTCTTTATCAGCTTGCAGTTCTGTTCCATAGGCGTTGCCATTGGCTTACACTCACTCATACCAAATTTCTCAAGCACACTCCTAGCGTATTTTTCTTGTGTTAAATATACTCTATGCTCATTGTCTCGTGTAAACTCAATTCCTAGACATTGACTCGCCAGTCCCAAATCTTTCATTTCAAATTCATTTGACAATTCGTGCTTTACTTCGCATAACCATTCACTATCATCTGTCGCTATCAACATGTCATCCACATATACCGCTATTAACATTATTTTATTTTTTCTTCGCGACATAAATAAACACGGATCTTGCGGCATTGCCTCGAAACCTAAATTTTTCAATTTACCAGAACACTTTTTGTTCCACTGGCGACCTGATTGCTTTAAGCCATACAATGACTTTATTAATAAACATACACAATCATCATTTTCACGTATTTCACTCAACCAACGCTTCGCTGTTACTACAATATGTTCACTATATTTATCACCATCTTCTATTATTTTCATTAGAGTTTCTCCCAGCATCTCCGGAACTTCCATGAAGACATTTTCTTCCAGCTCGCCGTTGAGATACGCGGTTACAACATCCATTTGATGAATGTCTAATCCTAGCTCCGCAGATAACGCTGACAATATCCGGATCGAGGTTGATCTCGCAACCGGGGAGTAAGTCTCATAAAAATCCTCTCCTGGACGTTGAGAGCATCCCTTAGCTACGAGTCTAGCCTTCTTAACCTCTCCTTGATTAGTATTCTTTTTACATAATACTAATCGACTGCCAATTACCTTTCGGTCCTTTGGCCTCGGCACCAATTTCCAAGTACCGTTCTTTATCTGCGCGACGATCTCCTTTTCAACAGCTTCTTTCCAAGCCTTCGCATCTTCACAATGTTTTATTTCGCTCCAACAGCTCGGAGTATTTGTCGCCAGGTTGATAAATACTTCATCTTCCCCTGATGATTGAGTCGCGTCGTCATCGCCTTCTTCTCCGTCGTCTATCGGCATTGACGCATACTGTTTTCTCGGTCTACCCACACTACCGCTACGTACAATGCGTGGACGTCCCCGCCCTCTCTTCGAAGGCCCGACTATTTTCTCCCACGACACTGTCGCTCCCCTCTTTCTCCCCTTTGGGACTTCGTTTATTTCGTCCTCAGGCACTTGGTCGATCGCGCACATTTTCCTCGCAGGCCCTCTCTTCGCACGCAGTATTTTCCTCGGCTTTTCTTCCACGTCGTCCAACTCCATTTTCACAGGCTCTTGTTCCGTTTGTTTTGGTTCTTCTTCGGTTTCCCCCGACTCTCTGATATCCACAGTAACATTTTCATCGAGTATTTCGCAGTATTCATGTCTAAATGCAGTTTCTGACATAAATTTTATGTCACGACATACTGTTGTTTTCCTTGATTCAGGTAAATATACACGATACGCCTTAGATTGCGCGTCATAACCCATGAATATTCCCGGTACTGCTCTCGAATCAAACTTTCCCTTTCCAGGGTTCTTGTTTTTAACAAACACTTTAGCACCAAACACTTGCATAAATTTCACCGTTGGAATTTTACCTGTCCACACTGTGAATGGAACTCTACCATCCAATGCTGACGTTGGACATCTATTGCGGATATAACTAGCTGTATTAATCGCTTCCGCCCAAAATGACGGCGGACTTCCCGCCTGTCTCATCATACACCTAGCCATCTCTACCAGCGTACGATTCATTCGTTCAGCAATCCCATTTTGTTGAGGGGTATGTGGGACCGTTAATCTTCGCTGTATTCCATGTATCTTTAAAAAATTATTAAACTCGCGATTCACGTACTCAAGACCATTATCAGATTGCAAAAATTTTATTTTATTACCAGTAAAAGTTTCAACTTCCGCCTTGTAACTTTTAAACACGTTCAATACTTCACTTTTACTGTTTATAAAACGCACTTGACAATAACGTGATTTATCGTCGATGAAAGTCACAAAATACGTTTTCCCGCCAACTGAACTATGGCGCATTGGACCACACACATCCGTGTGCACTATTTCTAGTAAGTCTTTTGTGCGCTCTTGGTTACCGGTCGGAAAAGGTTTACATGCTTGTTTTTCACGCGCACAAACTTCACACTCTGATAACTTATCACTATCACTGATTTTTAGTCCGTCTACTAGTCCGTGTTTCGCCATCGATTTTAAATCACGCTCGTTTACATGACCGAGCCTCTCATGCCAAATGTCTATCATTTTTCTTGATAGACTTTTCATCTCAATGTTGTTGACAACCTCTTGGCACTGTCTTACGTAATACAAATTTCCTATCCGGTCAGCACGAGCCCAAACTTTTCCCTTCTTGTCGAAAATAACAGCTCCTTTTTCATCAAAGGTTAATTTAAATCCACGATCTGCGATCGCCGATACTGATAATAGATTTGTCCGTAAATCAGGAACATACATCACCCGCGAAATGTCTATGTGATGCTTCTCTTGGCCAGTATCTGCAACTAAAGCCACTTTACCCATTCCATTTATACGCGTACATTCATTATTCGCTAGTGTCACTTCACTGTTAGTCTGTTTGAACTCTCGAAACATTTGTTTCTCATTACACATGTGCCCTGTACACCCACTATCTAAACACCACGCGTTGTTCGGCCGCTTACTATACAGTGCTTCCTCAGCTGTATATACCATAAACGTTGTCGGTGAACTTCCCGCGTCATTTTCAACTTGACTTGAACTGTGGTAAGGCTTTTTCCCTTTCTTCTTAGGGCAATTCTTTGCTATATGACCATGCTTCCCGCACTTATAGCAAATTCTATTTTCCGAAGGTTGACTGTGACCTTGTGTTCGATTGAAGTCATTTTCGCGCCTTTTCTTATCGTAATATTTGTTATTACTCTTACTGTACATTACCCCCGCTTCCGCAGGTTGATTACCGCGTCCATCGTATTCTTCTATGATTTTAATTTTTAATACTGCAGTACTCGGTAACTCATCTCTCGATTCTATTGCTGTTCGAAACATCGAGAATGATGACGGCAGACTGTACATCAGGATTATCGCGAGCACTTCATCATTTATAGCCACTCCTATTTCTGATAACTCTTTTACCGCGTCTGAAAAATCTGAAATGTGTTTTCTTACATCTCCATCTTCCTGGAGTTTTGTGAGGATAATTTTCTTCAGCAGTGACGCCTTCCTTGCAGGACCCTTTGACTGATGCATTTCTTTCAGTTTTTCCCAGATCGCTCGTGACGACTCCAAACCATCCAAAGCTGCGTAATTACTTTTACAAATGGAAAGCATAATTTTCCCTTCCGCTTTGCTGTCGTTCCTTAACCATTTGGCATACGTGTCGTCCGTTGTCTGAGGTTTCGGGATACTTCCATCTACGTATCCCCAGAGATCGGCTTCCTTCAACACTGATCTCATCTGAATTTTCCACGTACTATAATTATCTCCAACCAGCGTGTCGATGTGAAATGTTGCCGCCATTTTGTGAGCGTTCCTTACTCACCAAACTGTCCGGTGACTCACAGCTATTTTTAGTACTTTTAACACTAACCACGACACCACGGTATAACTCCAACCGCCAAAAGTTTTTTTTTTTTTTTTTTTTTTTTTCTTGTTTGTTGAAGAAACAAATAAAAAATATCATATGAAACGTCTACACAAATAAATGCTTCTGACAAGCAACAAAAAGTTATCATTTATCAATAATAATAATAATTATAATTGTTATAGTAATAATTTCTTGTACACACCTTATTTCGATTTAAAAACCGTGTCAATAGAATTTTTAGAAGACTAAAATACATGGAGGCAAGCTCGAATCTCTGTGAATAGTTATAGTTTATTTCTAATACACCCACACACTCACTTACACACACACACACACAGGTCATACTTTAATTATTGAATATTTATTAAGTGTAAGAATTAAAAAAATGCAAATTAAAGTATGACCTGTGTGTGTGTGTGTGTAAGTGAGTGTGTGGGTGTATTAGAAATAAACTATAACTATTCACAGAGATTCGAGCTTGCCTCCATGTATTTTAGTCTTCTAAAAATTCTATTGACACGGTTTTTAAATCGAAATAAGGTGTGTACAAGAAATTATTACTATAACAATTATAATTATTATTATTATTGATAAATGATAACTTTTTGTTGCTTGTCAGAAGCATTTATTTGTGTAGACGTTTCATATGATATTTTTTATTTGTTTCTTCAACAAAAAAAAAAAAAAAAAAAAAAAAAAAATTTATTATAGTTTAAAAAACTAAAAAACACGCTTTATGTAGAAAACTAAACTAAAAAATAGAAAATGAATTTTAATAAATATAAATTAATAATAGTGTAAATAAGAAAAAAATATATTTTATTTAAAAAAAAGCGTGGAGTGTATGGTGTCAATAATGATAAATATTTTATTGACAGATATGAATAGAAGGATTATCATTTCGATAACAGCTCAAAAGGCATCCCACACTTTTTTTAAAATAAAATTCATTTTTTTTTATTTACATTATTATTAATTTACATTTATTAAAATTTATTTTTTATCTTTTAGTTTAGTTTTCTATATAAAACGTCTTTTTATTTTTTTTTTTAATTATTATTAATTTTTTAGTTTTTAATTTGGTTTATTCACAAAAGCATGATATTTAGTTTTTTTAAACTATAATCTATATTATTTCGAGAATAAGCAAAATTTTATAGCCACACGGTAAGAATAAGATTACACTGGATATCATCCTAGATTATACTAAGTGAAAAATTTTTTTAGATAGTAGCTAGTATAATCCAGATTATAATAAGTATAATCCAGATATCACACAGTATAATCTGGATTACAATGAGTATAATCCAGATATCATGCAGTATAATCTTGATTTTTTTTACCACAGATATCACTAAGTATATTCTGGGATGATATTCAGTGTCATCTTGTTCTTTCCGTGCAATTTATTTATATTATAAAATAGGTTTTTCTCACCTCCGGGCGGAAAGCGTCAATTTTACTCCCGCTGCGCTAAACGAAAATGCCGCTTTCCGCCTCCGTCGAGGAGAAAAATAGTATACAGCCCTTAGGAAGTAAAAAAGAAAACCTCAGATCACATGTTTGTTGACCTCGGCTTCGCCTCGGCCAACAATTACATGTGATCTGAGGCTTTTCTTATTTTCCTTCCCAAGGGGTGTAATATACTATAAATTCAGATGGAAGATGATTTTCATGCATTTTGTTCTACTAAATCTGAATCTGAAGTTTTTTTTGCCCCATAACTGAAAAAAAAGTATGAGTCCCACACTTATGAATTTTAGTGATATTGCAATACTTGGTATTGGGAGTATTCCTATAATATAAAATTGACTCGAAATCAAATTTCGAATGAATTTAGGGTTTGCATATATTTTTATGCTTTGATATATTTGACCCATCACGTTACGAATAGTTTGCTTACATGATATATTTTCATATTTTTCATCTAAATTATAAAAGTGGATGATTGAACTGAAGTTAACTTCAGTTTTCTTGCCAATCCAATACTTTTCAATACTTTTTCCTTTGTCTCAATACTTTTTTATATTCAGAGTTAGTTCAGTATCGAAAATCTCGAAAGAATGGTTACTTATTCCTTATTGGTGAGGATTAAAGTGTGCGCGTAGTGTGAGCCATATAGACAAATTTGGGAATTAGGGAAATAAAGGATAAAGGGAAAGGGAGGACCTTTACTCGGTAGGAATTTTCGGTAACTGAAAAAAGTAAATTGACTCGAAATCAAATTTCGAATGAATTTAGGGTTTGCATATATTTTTATGCTTTGATATATTTGACCCATCACGTTACGAATAGTTTGCTTACATGATATATTTTCATATTTTTCATCTAAATTATAAAAGTGGATGATTGAACTGAAGTTAACTTCAGTTTTCTTGCCAATCCAATACTTTTCAATACTTTTTCCTTTGTCTCAATACTTTTTTATATTCAGAGTTAGTTCAGTATCGAAAATCTCGAAAGAATGGTTACTTATTCCTTATTGGTGAGGATTAAAGTGTGCGCGTATGCGCGCAATTTGAATTCCTAGTCTTATACAATGTTTGAGCGTCAATGCAATATTTTTAAGCACTACACTGAAAATCATTCAAGTCATACAGTCAAACCGAGTTTCAGCGCTCCCGCAAAACTCATAATAGCACTACACTCAAATCCTCACACTCATAAATTGACAGAATTAGAAAAGAAAGGTTATGGAAAGGAATATTGCTATAGATTAAAAAAATCACAATGAACCCATTTATTTAATAATTAATAATAATTATAATATTAGTCACAGAGTATTAACCCAGTATTTGTGACAAGGTATATATTAATATATACAGACTTGCACAAATCTGCTCAAAAGTTCGATAGTTGCTCGCGTCAAAATCCACCTATGGGCTTTGCTGCCGATACTTGAAACATATTATAAGCTCAAGACTTTAACATATTATAAGCTCAAGGATTTTAGTGATGTTATTTACTCAACTTTACAGACTTGCGCCAGAAGCATGTTGAAGAAACTTGCGCAAGGCTTACTAAAGATTTGCTCAAGATAAAATTTACGGAACAGTAATTTCTGTCACTCTACCTCCTCCCTATTCGTTTATGATGATACGTGTTTCAGTGCCAAGCATCTGCTGCAAGCCTCTGGTGGAAGATATCTTAAAGACATTTCCAATTCTCTTTTGCATGAGATACCGTGAGCAAGTTATACACTTCTCTTAAATCAGTTTCTTACGGCATGATCTTAGACATGGCACATACGTAGATGACGACGTTAGCGTCTATGGGTTTTGCTCGAGGCTCTGCGTTAGAAATCTTGCTCAAGTACGTGTTACTTGGCTAGTTTTTAAAATCTTTAAAGATAAAATAATAATCTTAGTAATGATTAGATCATACAATTATAAATGATTTATCAGAATTTTTTATTATACAATGTGACCGGGATTATGGAAATAATCGTTTTAAAAACTATGTTAGGTTAAAGGTATAATATAAACACGGAAAAAAAAGAAGCGAAATACGCGCTGGGTCTTACGCGGAAACTTTTTTTACTATACTTTCTGAACTTGAAATAGTATCATACAGAAAATGTAAGTCACTCACTTAAACAGAGTCTTGCAATAATACTTAAACTTTTTTATATCACATTCGCAATACCAATTCTTCAAAAAAGTGTATACAATAGGACTTCAACTTTTTTTTAGTGCATTAACGTTTCAAAATTATCATTTCTGCAAAATAAATAGATTTTTAACAAAAAATATAGTAAATAATGCTGTTAATAAACTCGTGGCCTAGTTTGTTCTTCACATAATTTTTTTATAATTTCTACAATACAAAGTTCTAGAACCCGTTTAACTGAAAAATATTAGTTGGTTTTTAAAGTCTAATCAGCCCATTTTATCTCCCAAACGCTTTGAGTGTTGAATAGATGAGAGCCCATTTTACCCCCAAATATTTTTGGATATTGAAAATTTTAGGGGGCCAATTTTGCCCCTCCCCCCTTCCCTTACTGCTTAATACTCGCGAATACAATTGAATTCATCCACGGAAAAAAATTAAACTAAAAATGACGATATTAATATCGTAATCCAGAATCCGACGTTCACTATCTTAAGCTCTATTATTTTACATTTAAAAATTTACTAGTTATACATGACTTCTTACGATATAGAAACGAATTTTTCGCGATTCTATAACATAAAAATTCGTATGTAACCAATTAATTTTAAAATGTAAAATAATAAAACTCAAGATATTTAAAATCGGATTCGGGATTACTATATTCATATCGTAATTTTTAGTATAATTATTTTTCCGTGTACTTTGACAAAAAAAATTGTTTGTACGTGATATACATACAAAGTAGTGAATACTATTTCAAAAATTCCAAGCGTTTGTTTCTTTAGTGGCATATATTTGATTTATTTTCATATCGGTATTAAATAAAAAGTTCCATTTCGTGGGACATCGTAAAACTAAATGAAACTTTGTTAGTCGGGTAAAAAGTAGTTATAAAACGTGCGTTAATGAAATTCACTTTATATAAAATGTATCGGCGTAAGATCATTTGGGAATGTCGTTTGTGTCAGGCATTGAATGATTACAATCACCGGATATCCAGGTCACAACAGTCTTGAACCTCAACTTCATCATATCGTCATCGATACGGTATTTGAAAGTTGTTATTATTATTATTAACTTTATTGTCATCATATCTAATTTAGGATAACAATGACGATTGACTTAGATTTTAATTATAGGTCAAAGTCATCTTTAACAGATAATTACTTTTGCTTAAGAGAAATTAAATCTTAATTGATAAGTTAGGGGTGTGTGAATATTTGAATTTGAGACTCCATTGAGACGATTTATTGAAATGTTTCGACATTTGCTGTACATTTTTTCCAAATCTTGCTTTTCAAATTTATTGAAGTGAAACTACATTTTCAGTCAAAACTTCAGATATACACTATATAAGCTTTTGAAGCAAAAGTGGTTTTTCGATAGAAGTAGTTCAACAATAATATAGAAATTTTGATTCCAGTTCGATTTTGAGATAAGTGCTTATCAAATCTTTATGCTTGAGGTCCATGAATTCATGACCATTCTGACTATTCTCGGCTAGATATCCGGCCGACTCTGTATGTTTGTAAATAAAATTTTGTCATCAGACATTTTTAAAATGAATCAAGCGATTGAGACACGCGATACAGCGTTTTTGAGAGGGTTTATGGAAAATTAAGTACAGTATGATTTTTTTGAAGGCATTTTGAGATAAATTTCAAATTCTTCAGCTAATTGACTTAAAAAATCAAACACGAAAGATACTGCAGTTTTGAAATTCCAAAAAAATGTTGTTTTAAACGCTTCAAAAAAATGCTCGGATTTTTAAGTCTAAAGACTATGGAAATTATAATATTTCTATAATATCCGATAGACAATAATTTTACGTACTTATAATAACAACATAAAAAAAGATACTGACAATTTTTTCCACGTGGAACATTTAATCGATTTTTTAGCTACAGGTTTTTTTTATAAATTAACTTGAGAGATGCTAAGTTATATGATCAGAATAAAAAAAATGGAAAGTGCCAAAATTGCTGATGATAGAAATGCTTTAGGTTAAAAGTTTTTCACGTTACTAATTACCCAAGGAAAAGTAGTGTACTTCTGTGAAAATAAAGAATACTAATCTTAGATAGTAGTGCCATACCATATCAATCATTTATAGAATGTAATAAGGGTCTTTGAAAATGACTGTCATGATGATAAAATAACGAATGGTCATGTTATAATGTAAAAATAAGTCTGATATTCATTAATATTGTTGAAAAGTAAATATCATTTATTTATTTCCATATTATAATATGAAATTCAATATTGTATTATAGTATTAATTTTTTAACATGATATTGGGCAAAACATTATGTTAATTAGGTCAGATGATAACATTTTCTTAAATATGAACTAAGTGAGTAAGACTTGAGACACTCGTGTATTCATGCACTGGATTCGCTCGTTGAGATAACACTCTCATATCCAAAAGATCCACCCATTCATTTATATAGTAGACTCTTACATTGGATTATTAATAACAATTTATACTTGATTTATTTGAAATTTTTTAGTTTTGTTTGTTTATGGAAATATTGACATTTGAATTCTTTTCAATATTTTCAATACTTCTGAATTTCTTCTCTAATGGAGAATTAATGTTGTCTATCGTTTTGAATTTTTTTTTCTAACCTGGGATAAGCTTGAAGACGGTATTTGAATTTTTAAGTTTGATAAAGGAACTCAAATAGATCTAGCCTGAACACAAGCAATGATGTATCATTATTGGTAAAGTGAATCTAGCTATAGTAATGACAATGCACAAATTTTGAGAAATTGAAACGTTTTGAAAGAGTGGTAAGACTCGAAAAAGAGAAAATTACATGAACATTGAGAATCTGTGTCATGTACTCGATTTAAAAATAAGCACAGTAGTGACATCACTAATAACATTGATTTTAAACAAGTTTGAATAAGTCTTGACCAAAGTATTTTGCAAAGTACTTTGTAAAAAATCAGATAATTCTTAGGCAAGCTAAGTAATTAAGATTCTGTATTCTGACTAGAGACAAGATTATGTAGTCTGTACTTGGAATAGCGGCAGACTTGAAGTAAATTTTGGAAGCATAGCGCTTAGCAATATTTCATTAAGTCTATTCGTTGAGCCTGCATCCAGAATTTGGCAAGAATCTTGGTCAGAAATCTTGACCTAGGCTTAAACGAAAAAAGCAAAAGTCCATGAGAGCGCACTTCACTCTTTTTCTCACTCGAAATGGTCCTCTTTTTGACTCACACTTTTACTCGCTTTTGCTATGGAGTTTCAAAGTGTGATTGTGAGGAGTATCAGATTTCTTGTTATCATCTAGCTGAATTCTGGCTTGAGACGCCCAAGAATCTTGACGAAGTATTTGTAGTACTTTTTCGATAATTCTTGAGCAAAAATTCGTCGAAAGTAACCGGTTCTTCGATTAGTAGATAGGGTGTAAAATATAACAGTCCTCGCAGACAAAAATTAACACTACGATAGTCATATCCTCAACACATCTTTAAACGACCAACTCTAAGAATTAAACAAAATATAGAACTAAGCCATGAAGTTTAGCCATCGGAGCAAGACACACCACAGTTATCGTTTCATACACGGACCCAAATTCACAGAAGAAAAGAAAATTGGAATCGGGCTAAATAATATCCAAGTCAACCTGTATAGTAAGTGTGTGCAAATAGTATTCGAATCGAATTGAATCAAATATTCACTTTAGATTCGAATAGTATTCGCGAACTTCTACTTAATAGGCATTGATTCAAAACAACATTGTTTTTTGAATTTTTAAACTGTGGCATCTTCTTTATACGAAAATT
>JZSA01001248.1:0-15846 GCA_000956155.1 Cotesia vestalis
ATATATATATATATATATATATATATTAGGGTGTGCCAAAATGTAACTTCCGTGAGAAACCTTTTAAAATTAAAATTTTGAGTTGGGCACTTCCGCTAAAAATTCAAAATTTGGTCGGAAGTGCCCAATTGAATCTTCTGTTAAAAATTCTATGAAAATCAAATTAATCCTCATCCCAAAATATCTCAGAAAATGCCTAAACACAGCTGCTGTTGGAAGCGGAACTCAAAATTTTAATTTTAAAAGGTTTCTCACGGAAGTTACAATTTGGCACACCCTAATATACATATGTTTAATACGGTGAACGAGGACGATTTCAAAATTTTTTTTGTTTTATTTTACTTCTATTTAATTTAATTTAATTTATCATTTATTCAATTTAATTTGATTTCTTTGATTTGATCCAAAAAATGTAGGTCTCCATGCTAAAGACGTAGAAGATTTGCGTCGTTATGTCGCCCGCTTAGAAACTGAGCTTGCTCGTCGCGAGGACAGTTGGGCACAACGAGAGCATGAACTCGTTTCGCAGTACAACGACATACAGGAAAGAATGCGTCATGCACAGGCTGAAATTATGGTTACTCAATTACCGGCGAATCAGCTTAACCATAATACTCTAACCCAAGCAATTGTAACTTTGCCGTCAGGAGTAGCTCATCGTCAAGCGAAACCAGTTATCCAGGGAGTCGGATCACAAGCGATTTCAACTGCTCCGCCAGGAGTAGCTGATCGTTCACATATGAAGTCAGCTATCCAGGGAGCCGCATCACAAACGGTTGCGATTGCTCCGCCAGGAGTAGCTGGTTCTTCACAAATAAAGTCAGCTGTCCAGGGAGCCGCATCACAAACGGTTGCGATTTCTCCGCCAGGAGTAGCTGGTTGTTCACAAATAAACTTACACCTGCAGGAACCTGGATCACAAACAGTTGCGATTGATCTGCCAGGAGCAGCTGATGGTTCAGAAATGAATCCAGTTATCCAGGGAGCCGGATCACAAGCGATTTTAACTGCTCCGCCAGGAGTAGCTGGTCATCTACAAATGAACCCAGTTATTCAGGGAGTCGGATCACAAGTGGTTTCAACTGCTCCGCCAGGAGTAGCTGGTCGTCCACCACTGCGGGACGCTGCTATTACACCGCCACCAGCTCAATCGGTAGTTGGAGAAGCTGCAAACTCTGAAGGGAGCACGTTCGCGTCTGTTTCAGATAATGAACCATCATATAGTCGCAAACGAGAAAATGTAGATAATGGTAAGTACACACTGATAAAAAAGTTGACTTGACTCAAGAGCCAAACTCTTGAACCAAGAATCCCATTTTGAAGAAAATGATTTTCTCAAGTCAAGTGAATAAATTCTTGAGCTAAGAAATTATTCTTAGTCTAAGAAAATTTTCTTGTTTCAAGAATTTATTCTCTTGACTCAAGAAAATCATTTTCTTCAAAATCGAATTCTTGGTTCAAGAGTTTGGCTCTTGAATCAAGTCATTTTTTTTATCAGTGCATATTTGTGCATATAATAATTTTTTTTTTTAAATTTTTGATCGATTAAATTTTTTTTTTATATTGATTTCTATTAATTTTTGGTCGATAATAATTTTTTTTATTTATTATTAATTATCAATTAATATTTCTTCGTATTTTCTTAATTTTCTATTTGTGCATACTTGCAATACATGCATATACAATACTTTTTTTCTAAGATATCTCAATAATTCTATAATTCTATAAAATTGCTGACAAAAGAAGTTGGAATACTCTGTTATATTTTAGAGAAGGAGTATTGTATTGATTTGTGTTATAATTCATTGTTAACATTATTAATAATTTTTTTTTCTTTTTCATTATTGTTTGATAAGATGCTGGTAAAGAAAATGGCGACAAGAAGAAAAATAAGTCCAAGAGGCGTAAGAACGGAGGCCAGATGCGTAAAAACTGGCAAAAAAATAAGCCTTTTAATTTTGGACGTGGTGGTGGAAATTTAAATATAAATTATTACAATTAGTCAGTAATAATAATAAAGTCTAAGTGAGGAGATTTGAGTAAAAAAGTTGATTCACGTTTAGTGAAAAAACTTTTTCTATTTGAACTATAAGATATATTTTTTTTAATAATTATAGGTTTTCTTTTTTGTTTGTAACTCTTGCAATATTGATCAAAGATTTTAAACCAAAAAAATAAGTATTAGTTTATCTATCTAAAAATAGTATCTTATTCATTAAAAAAATCACAGTGATCTTATTTTTAATAAAAAAAATTGCTAGACTTATAAGAATTAGTTATACTTATTTTTTTTTTGTTTATGTTCTAAAAAATATAATAAAAAAAAACATTTATGATAATGTTTAAACTTGTTAAAAGAGGTTATTTTAACATAAAAATAAAGTTATATAAGATATAACTAACAATAATTTACTATTATTAAGTGTTCAATTAAAAAAAGAAGTCAGTATTTTAGTAAGAAAATTGAAAAAATACTTAAAAGGATTTCCAATATTATGAAAATTGGATGTCCTTTATAGACATTAAAACTAAAAAATGACTGAATAGATTAAAAAAAGATTTTCTTAATTATTATTATTATTACTCTAAAAACTAGTTACTTGAAAAAATTATTTATAAACAGTCTGTAAACTTACTAGAGTTTATTATAATATAAATGTTAAGTTATATAAGATGTCACTCAAAATAATTTATTAAAAAGTGTACTATTCAAAAAAATGTCACTATTTTATTAAGAAAATTAAAAAAATAACTTTTAAGTATTTATAATGTGAATAAAATTAAATCTCCTTCTTAGACTTGAAAACTAAAAATGACTGAATAGATTAAAAAAAAAATTTGTTTAATTATTATTATTATTTCTTCAAGAATAATATAATACAAATATTAAGTTATATAAAATGTAACTAAAAATAATTCAGTAAAAAGTGTACTATTTAAAAAAAAAGTCACTATTTTTTTTTTTAGATTTAAAAAAAAAAATTCTTAAGCTTTCATAATTTTAATAAAATAACAACTAATAAATCTTCTTTTTAGTAAATTTGTAATTTGTAAATTTCATTCTTTATCATAGTTTTTCATTCCTTAATAACTTTATGATTAAACTTATTTCATTAATAAATAATTAAAATAATTAACAAAAAAGAAAATATTGAACGCAAAATAGCAAAGGGTTTCATATGCTTATTCATGTTCAAGGTACGATATATATTATATGAAATCTGATTTATATATGTGCCTGATAATTTGTTTATACAATATGAGAATTAAAAAAATCTGAGATTTCAAAAAGTTAGTTTAAATAAATTACTTTTTTTTTTATTTCAGCATCACTTTTAAATTCGAAGTTTTAGATAGATAAATGAATAATGATTAAAATTTTTTTTTCAATCGCTATATTTTTTTTTTTTCAATTGCTATTTTTTTTTTTTTCGCATACTATTGTCGAGATAATCTAATGGAGATTAATTCCATACTTTTTAAAAATTGATTTACTGCAATAGAAACGGAAAAAAACATCAAAATAGGTCAAAAAATTTTCCTGTCCGTCATGTATGAAACCCCGGAAACACTGTAACTTGTGAAAAAATCCATTATTTGAGTTAAATTTTTTTTTTAAAAATTCTAATCGACGATTGTAGGTCACTGAATGCGTATGATTAATTAATTCAGTGTCGTTTAATTGCAATTTTTTTTTTCTTTTGAATTTTTTTTTCTTTTGAATTTGAATTTTTGTTTTTATTTTCTATTCAAGTCCGATCTGGCTGTCCGGTGTCGCGCGGGTGACCAATCAGAAAGTCACGCAGTTTATTGAAATCTAAATGCGCGCTAAGCTACTGAGTCCCAAAGACATGCGCAATAGGCTCCTTCAACGCTCTGTCTCTTGTCATAATTTTTTTTTTTTTATTTATTATTAGTGAAATTTCTATCCACTTTATTAAGGTGATCTTCGCTTCTAATGTTTTATTTATTATTAATTATTTTCCGTAATTTGATTCATAAAAATTCTTAGTAATTGTCTTAATAGTTGGATAGCTTCTTTTTTAATTTTATTTGGTTAACTTTGTTTTGGTTATTAAGTTTAGATTGTTACTTTCTGGTTGCACGGTCATAGTAACCTCGCGGAAATATATTCTAAATATTTGTTGGCTTCAGCTGTCTAAATATAATAGTAGAATAATTGATATTAAAATTGAGTGTTAAGTTTGTCATCATAATTATTAAATAATTTTTTTTATGCTATTTATATGAGACATTCGCTAATTAATTTTTGCTGAAGTTAATTAATGTTAATTATTCATTCATAACCTCGCGGCCCCTAACTATTCGTCTAATATTGCTTGTTAGGTTAACTCAATCGCTGGAATTCGTTAATCTTGTGTAAATATTGTTAATAAAAAAAAAAAAAAAAACTAATTATTTAGTCCGCTAAAATTTAACTGATTTTACTACTACCACACTTGAAATTAACCAGAGATCCATATATTTCCGTATCCTTGATTTGATCCATAGATTTTTTCAGAATTTCGCATTTATTAATTAATTAATTTTTTTTTTTCAGCAACTTTATTTTTTTTTTTTTTTTTCAGCAACTTTAGTCTGCCTCTTGCGACTGTAGTCTGCCTCTTGCGACTGTAGTCTGCCTCTTGCGACTATAGTCTGCCTTTTGCGACTGTAGTCTGTCTTTGGTGACTTGCAATAAAGATAGAAAAAAATTTTTTTCGTTTTATTTCGGCAATTTTTTTTATTATTATCATAACCTTGTTAGTTCACGGAATCAAGATATTTTGCATACTATTTATATTTATATTTCTTTTAAAATATATAAATTACAATGCCAAAGCGTAGAAAGCAATCTCTTGAAAAACGCCGCCAATTACAAAAGACTTTACACCAATCATTGCGAGCTAGTAACGAATTCCGTCTTGCTGAAAATCTTAAGGCACATCAGCGAATCAAGAAAGATGATAGCTGTCGATTAGAAAAAGAAGATGAAAGTCGTCGATCCGAAAAAAATAAGAAAGCTAGAAAATATAATTCAATCCATCGTAATAATGAAGAATATGTCACAAATGAAAGAGAACAAAATCGAATTAGAATAGCTAAGCTGCGTTCTGATTCTATTAATAAGAAAATATCTCAAAGTTCAGGAAAACGTAAATTATATAACGATGATTCTAATATTTCTCACAAAAAAGCACGACTTGATACAGTTTCTGGATCTAAGCTACGTCAAATTGAAAAAGAAAAAAAGCAAAAAGAAAGAATGAATGAATTCTTGAAATACAATGAAAACTTTTCATCTAAACTTGCATACAAAGCTAAAAATGGAAAAGAAAAAAAATCAGCAAAATTATATCAAACTGTTTTAGCAAAGCAATGTCAAAATCCTGAGATTTGCACCTGTTGTTTGCGTAAACTTTATAATTCTATCAATAAAATAACTGATTACAAAAAATTAATAATATTGCAACGAAATATGGTTGATTGTGCATACAATTTCAAACAATCTGAGTTTCTGTGTGATTCATGTTGGAACAGTCTAAAAATTGGCAATAAACCAAAAAAAGCTGCTACAAAAAATCTCTCGTTCACGGAAATTCCTGACTGTTTAAAACGTCTTAGTCCCCTTGGGGCTAGATTAGTTTCACCATGGTTACCGTTTTTGCAAATCATACCCCTTCAACAATATACAGTTTATCCACAACTATCTCTTAAAGGAAATATAGTAAATGTTGAAGTAGACGTAGGAGAAATGATGAAATGTTTGCCTCGTCGTCCTGAAGAAGCTCAAGTAGTTCAAATTAAAATTAAACGTAAAAAAGAGTACAAAACTAGTTATATGGCTGAAAACATTGTTGTTAAAGATGTCAAAGATTCTATGAGCTTTCTTCGAAAATCAACATTGTATATGCGTTACAACATTAAAGAAAATGAAGAGTTCTTATCACAATTAACACAGGAAAAGTTTCCGTTTATTGTTGATGAAAACGATAAAGAATTTCTCTGCGATCCTAATAACAGATTATTTGAGAAATTTTATGAAAATAGCGATGAAGAAAATGATGAAAATAATGAAGGTGACGGAAATTTTGACAGTGATAACGTTTTAGTCATTGACCAAAATCGTGAAATGGCAGAAGTCACTAGAATCATTGCACCGGGTGAAAATAAAATTCCAAAACCAATATATAGCATTCCAGATTATGAAATTTTATGTCACCCACACATTTTTGGGGGTGAACCGTTCGATGAAGAAAAAGTTCTAACGACCAATGAAAAACATAAGCTTTGGATTACTCATAAAGATCCTCGTTGTCGGCATGATCCAACTTTTGTTCTTTTACTCGGTCAAATGACTGTACAGAAGCGAACGAGAGATTCTATGAATTTCGTTACGCGAAGAGGTTGCAAAAATGAATATTTAAAGGCCAACGATGTTCTTAAAGGTGATTTAAAAGATGAACTGGTTAATAAGAATGAAGCTTACAAATTTCTCACTCCAATAGTTGGGTCTCCTGCTTATATGGAAGATAAAAAAAAATTTTTGATTGCTGCAATGGCTCAAATTGGAACTCCAAATGCGTTTCTTACTTTTTCTTGTAATTTACATAACAATATTCCAATTCTTAAACAACTTTATGAAGAGCAATACGGCAAAACGATAAGTAGTTATGATGTACTTAATCTAGATCGTAACGAAAAAGACTTGCTGATTCGTAACAATCCAGTAAATTGTGCACGTTTCATAAATCGTTATTTTACATCAATTATTCAGTGTGTGGCTAAAGAAAATGGTCCGTTTAATGTTCATTATATTGAAGATTACTGTCATAAAGATGAAGTCCAACAAAAAGGAGTCTTACATCGTCATATGGTAGTATGGTTACGAGATGCACCTCGTTACAATCCAGAAAATGATAAATCTGAAAAAGAATGTGTTGATTTTATAGATCAATTTATAACATGTAAATTAGACGAAAATAACCCATATGTAAAGAACTCTCAGATGCATAAACATACATTCACGTGTTATAAAGGAACGAAAAATATAAAAACATGTCGTTTCCATTACCCTTTGTGGCCGATGCCGGTAACGAGAATTTTAACTAAATTACCTCCTGAGGAACGAAATGAAACAGTTAAATTACATGTTGAAAAAGTAAAAAGTTATCTTAATGAATTGGGTAAGCTGCCCCGAGAAATACCGTTTTCTGAAGTCTTAAAAGAGCTTGAAATGACCGAAAATGAATATATTCAAGCTGCAAGATATCCTCTAAAAACAACACGAGTGTTTTTAAAACGTCAAAGCAATGAGATATTCATGAATGCGTACAATCTTGATATCTTAAACCTTCTAAAATCAAATATGGATATCCAATTCATTTGTGACCCTTATGCTTGTATAAGCTATCTAACTGATTACATAGTTAAGGTTGAAAAAGATATGGCTAAGTTATTTAGAACTTTAATTGAGCAATTTTCTAAAGAAGATTTCACCAACCTTGAAAAAGTTAAAAAGTTTGCAAATGCATTTATTAATTCAAGAGTTTTATCAGCACAGGAAGCTGCTGCTATTATTCTTCATATACCAATGTTTAAAGCAAGCCGTAAAGGAGTTTTTGTACCTACTTTTCCAATAGATGACAGACACAGAGTTCTTAAACGTATGAAAGACTTGATGAATTTAGCAGCTGATTCGACTGATATTTACCAAGATAACATTATTGATAAATATTGTAAACGTGATACAAAATATGAGTCTATGTGCTTAGCAGATTTCGCTACTGGATATAGCGATCCTAATAAGCTGAAAGCAAAAAACGGTTATAATTCGAATGATGATTCTAATTGTGAGGAAGACAATGCTAGCGTTAATCAAGAAGATGATGCAAAAAAACGCAAGAAACGACAGATTTTACGTTCGCGTCACTACAATAAACACCAAGATGAATCTAATTATTATCGAGAACAATTACTACTTTTTTTACCATTTCGTGATGAAAAAATTGAAATTGAAAGTTCCGATGAAAATCGAAAAAATATTTACGAAAGAAATTTAAATCTTATAAAAACAAATCAATCATTGATATACCAAATGGAAGAGAGCTATCTCGCAGATATTTTTAAAGAAAAAGAAGCGGAAGACGATGATCATAACGATGAAAATGAGGATGAAAATAAAGATTTCATCCCTAAAGAAAATCAGCCAGATGACTTTGTTGATATTTTTGCTGAAAATAAAAATTCCAACCCTCCGAGTTCGAAGGAAAATGATTATAAAATTAGTGTCCCAAAAGTTATAAAAGGCGATGACATTTTAGAATTACTTTTGAAAGCTAACGAACAGCAGCTTCAAATAACTATGCACTGTTTACATGCTCAAAAAATTGGCATCCCAATACGTTTAATGATTTCTGGTCAAGCAGGAACTGGAAAGTCATTTTTAATTAATCTTATATATCATGTTATATTGGATTATTATACAAAAAAAATTAGTTGTAGGGATACTGAATCAGCTCATGTCATTCTAGCAGCTCCTTCTGGCAAAGCTGCATTTGTAATTCATGGTGTCACTGTACACAGTTGTTTTTGTTTACCTATAGACAATATGAGTAGGAACATTTCAGCATTGAGTTCTAGCGTTGTTACATCCTTAAGATTTGAAATGCGAAACGTAAAAGTTGTCATAATAGATGAGGTTTCAATGATAGGTCGAAATCGATTGAACCAAATTGATACTCGTCTTCAACAAATAACAGGAAACAACTCTCCATTTGGCGGACTATCAATAATTTTTGTTGGAGACTTAAGACAGCTTCCACCTATTATGGATAAACCTATTTATTATACAGCATTTCATTATTTAAGAGATAAAAAATTGCTGTGGAATAAGCAGCATCCTGGTAAACCTTTTCAGCCCAATATTGCAGATCCTACATATAGTGCTTTATTTGCAACAGATAATTGGCTTGACTTCGAATATTATGAACTAACTAAAGTAATGCGGCAAGACAACATAAATTTTATCAATGCTTTAAATAATCTTTCTATGGGTACAATGACTGATAGCGACATACAACTATTTAGATCACGATGTAACTTAGAAAATGTACCTCATGAAGCAATTCACCTTTTTTACACAAATAAAGATGTTGATGCTTTTAATGAAAAAAAAATCACAAATATGAAAGGTGAGTTATTTGTACACGAGGCTAAAGATGAAATTCAAGGTAAGAGAAAAATTAGTGAAAAAATCATTGATAAGACTCTTAATGCTCTTCATAAACTTCCAACCAATAAAACTGGCTGTTTGCCTAAAACTCTATGTGTAAAAATTGGTATTAAATTGATGATAACTCGTAACATAAGTACGAAAGAAGGATTAGTGAATGGAGCAACCGGCGTTCTCAGACATGTCACACAAAAAGAAAATTCAGACGAAATTACGATTTTGTGGTTAGAGTTTGATGACAATGACATCGGACGAACTACTCGAAACAAAAGCTTACATCATATAAATAATGATTTTAAATTAAAAAATACAAATTTTGTTCCTATTTTTCCAATCGTAGTTACAGACATTGCAGTCGGTAAAAAAATGGCTGCACGAAAACAATTTCCTTTAATTTGTGCTGAAAGTGTCACAACTCACAAAAGTCAAGGTCAAACTTATCCATATGTTTGTGTGCATAATCAAGGAATGACACGTACAATGCAGTATGTTGCATATAGTCGAGTTACAGATCTTAAAAATTTGTATATCGATGGAAACTTTAAGCCACCAGCTCCGTTAGACAACACTAGCGACCTTAAGGTTGAAATAGACAGGTTAAAAAATGAAAAACGCTTAATAACTTTCGAACAACCATTAGATGATTTACATGGGATTAAAATTATTTTTCATAACGCCTTATCATTACGTAAATATATAGGCTGCGTTCGAAATGATAAATGGTTTCATGGAGCTGATGTTATGATATTCGCTGAAACACGGACATTACCTAATGATGATATTTCTATTGATGGATTCGATATTGAATTCAGATCTGATGAGAAAAATGTCAGTAGGAAATTTTTACGAGGATTAGTGGTCTATAAGAGACAAAACTGTGTTGTCTCTACTATCAATAATGTGACTCAAGATTTACAATTAGAGAACAAAGTAGAACATGTTGATTTAGTAACTTTAAAAATAAATGACTTGTTTGTCATTGGCGGTTATAAATCTCCTGATGCTACTCGAGATTTATTCAAGAAGTGCATGAATAACATGATTAATTCATGCGATATAAATAGTCACATAGTAATTATTGGTGACTTTAATCAAGATTGCTATAGTCATGAAGTATCATGGCTGGAAAAATACATGAATGAAAATCGTAATTTAAAAAGATCCTTATCTCCATCAATTCCAACTACTAATCATAATACTCAAATTGATATGATATTCTCCAATTTAACTAGCTATATATCAGGAACTTATGATAGTATTACTTCGGATCATAAGCCGATATTTTTTTGTAGTGAAGCAAATAAAGTAGTCGACAGAACTTTAGTTGATCACTTAGTATCATCAAAAACTTGTATTTCAAAACCAATTCAATCGAATTTTGAAACTGAGGAAGAACCTAAGAAAATTACTATTAGTAAGGGTTCTAAAAACGTTCCACTTAAAAATACTACAAGTGTTCTGTGTAAAAAGAAGACAAATGAAGTTGAAAAATCAACTTCTCTATCTGTTGAAGAAATATTACTCAAAATTTCTGACAGTGATTCTTTAGATAAAATTCAAATAATTTTGGATCATAATAGCAACACCATATCAAAATTGACACTTGAAATATACAACGCCACAAGCAGTAGTATCAATAATTTCCATAGCAACCTTTCGAAAAATTCTCATCGTTGTGAAATCAAGTTGAATATAGAAGACTTGTCAAGTCAAAATGCTGCAATAAATAAATTACTGAATGAAACATTCACCTTCAGTGATGTTATCAAAGATGGTAATTGTTTATTTCGGACATTAGCTGAATCTATAAGTCTCAATGAAAATGAATATATGAATATTAGGTTATTTATCATAAAATATATTCGCTGTAACAAAACCAAATATAATACGCTTCTTTCTCGTGGAGCAATCTCTGTCCAAGACGAAGATGGATTGAATATACCTGATCCGAAAATTGACGATTTTTTGCGTATGATAGCTCGGGATCATGTTTGGGGAAATGAAGGTTCGCTCTATGCGATAAGTGATGCATTAAAAATAATTGTTGTTGTCATAGGTGTAGCCCCAAAAACACATAAGATGAGTCATATTTTCAGATTAGTACCAAGTAATTCTCAATCGTTGATACCGTTAACAATAGTAAATGAAGTTAATCATCATTTCTTAGTGGCTCATAGAAACTCAAACTCGCCAAAATTCGATGGTGATACCTGGCAAGGTATACCTATTATTGAAACTAAAATAGAAACCCTTTTTAATCGTGATAATCAAGTACGCAGAGATTCTCGAAAGAACGTTGATATTTATGTGGAAAGATTTGATAATATTTCTGCACATCAGAATAATCTAACAGAGACAAAAAACCTTTGTGATGTTAATGTATTAGATATTAGAGAAATTTTAAATAAAATCCATAATAAAAATACAACTTTTTTTCAAATAGAAAAAATATTAAAAGAAAATGAAAAAATTATTTTTTGTATATTTTCTAGTCTCAAAAATGTCATAAATGATTGTAACACTAAAAGTGTTCTCATAAAAAAACATTCAGTACAGAAAGCAGACAGAAAACCTGTAAACAAAAAACGATTCCCTACAAAACTTTTAGATAATTTCGATATTACCAACGTTAATGGTGACGGCAACTGTTTCTTTCGAGCAATCGCTGAACTTTTACTTGAAGACGAAAATAAATATCCTATTATGAAACTTTTCATAATCAATTATGTTTTTTTGAATTGTGATCATTATGCAATATTATGTAAAGAAGGAGTCATAGAAGTTAGATCAGGTAATGATGATGCAGATGTGATATTGAATCCAACGATTGTAGATTTTTTAAAAATGATAGCAGCTGACGGAATTTGGGGTAATGAAGGTTCTATACTTGCAATAAGTAATGCTTTAGGAATAAGATTACTTATTTTCTCTGTTATTGGTTTGACCGCCTCGTTAGCCATGATTTCCGAATCGAAACCTGAAAAACTAACCTCTTCAAGAATATTGACAATATTCCATATGGACGGTGTGCATTTTCTGGCTGCTCGTGCTAGAGATGATAACATTATGACAAGTATTGAAAACGGAACATGGAAAAATGTGCCGTTGTTCAGGTTGGGAGCAAATTTACCGTAAACTTATCATCATGAAAACTAATCATTTACGGTAAAAATTTTGGTTTTAAAGTTGAAGGAGCGTAAGGTAGAAGAGTTTAAAAAAATGAAAGCTCTCACAGTATTTCATGGAGACTTGAACATATGTGTTTTACTTAGTATTTACTTTGCTACAAAAAAAATTTGGCTTATGAGCAAATTCAATATTATTATAAGAACCTAAAACTTAATCGCTTTGGATAGAAGGAATCATATCAATTGAAGTATTATGGATGGTTGTTGGAGTATCTAGAGATGAGACTTTCTCAATAAAGACTTGTTCATGTGTTTTGCATGACTCATGATGCGAAGCATCAGAGAGTGCTTTACGATCGAAAAATTTTTTTCGCCTCATTTTGGCAACTATTTTTAGAACTATAGCCTTATAAGTTCACGGAATCAAGATATTTTGCATACTATTGTCGAGATAATCTAATGGAGATTAATTCCATACTTTCTAAAAATTGATTTACTGCAATAGAAACGGAAAAAAACATCAAAATAGGTCAAAAAATTTTCCTGTCCGTCATGTATGAAACCCCGGAAACACTGTAACTTGTGAAAAACTCCATTATTTGTAACATCAAAATAGGTCAAAAAATTTTCCTGTCCGTCATGTATGAAACCCCGGAAACACTGTAACTTGTGAAAAACTCCATTATTTGAGTTAAATTGTTTTTTTTGCACGACTCATGATGCGAAGAATCAGAGAGTGCTTTACGATCGAAAAGTTTTTTTCGCCTTATTTTGGCGGCTATTTTTATTATTTTAAATTCTAACCGACGATTGTAGGTCACTGAATGCGAATGATTAATTGATTCAGTGTCGTTTAATTGCAATTAATAAGAAACGAAAACTACAAGACTGTATATCTATATATATCCATGTAAAATTAACATGGATGGTGATATATCTATATCTATAGATATTATGTACATTTTATTCCACCAGGGGCGCCTGTGCATCACTTTGCTAGTTATTTTAAAAATTTTTTTTTTCTTTTTATATTTCATAATTAAATGAGCATTATGAGTCGTGCACTTTTGGATTTTCCAAACTTTTTGAAGATCATTCAGCCGGAAGAAGGTGTCACCCTGGGCGGTACAGCGCAAGTGCACACCGTACACCGTACATATAACAGGGCATTGGCAGGTTTGAGAATTTCATTCACAACTCTCTAAGCATTATTTTTTTTTATATTTATTTCATCTCGCTATATTCACTTATGTGCCATCTATGAACAGGATATCCTCAGAATTCTTGAATCGAGCGACCTATATCTGACGTAAATCTTATCCTCTTGCTCTCAAGCTCAAGTCTCTCATAACCTTGGATTTTTTTTTATTCAATAAACTTTTTGTGATCTATTTCATAAATACGACTAAAAAAATCGTTTTTTCTTTTATTACCGCGTACTTACATTGGCGATCAGAATGACGATCACTTAATCATTCCATAAAATTGTTGAGTATCTTACGCTTGTAGAGTACGAAGAAAGCAAATAAAAATTTATTTGATGAGAGCAATTATTTTGTTTTATAGTGTAACAAAAAACATAAAAGCTCATTAACTAGGTGTTTCCCTCGTGAATTCCAACAAGGTCTTGGCATTGTATCCGGATGCATTGGCTACCTGTCGTTTCATCCCAGATCCCAGTACAAGCACGAGGAAGTTGTCGGATGGATAGGAACCCGACAAGAGGAAAGAGGAAAGATAAAAGAGAACGAAACAAGTTAAGTATAAACTGAAAAAGTGAATGAAAGAGTGAGAACAAGAATCATTGGACCTTGGGTTCTCACTCTAAGGTTTATGTTAAGGAGAGCAAGAGCAACTTGGCACTCACTTCACATTTCACATACATACACGTATGTGATCGGCCGAGGGTACCTTTTTGTCACTACCCCGATTTGGCTGGTCGCGTGCCGGACCGGAATCCCTTCTTCCTTTTTTTTCTTCCCTTTTGCAGGTATGTTGTATACCGGACCAACCTGTACTTTGGGTCAATCGGGGATTAACCTGGTTACCCCTGATATGGGAAGTGACCGAGGCTATTCATCTGACCTATGGCACAGGTGTTTTCTTCTTTCAAAACAATTAAATCTCCGGTCAAAATCAATCTACTGTTATTTCTTTTGAACTCTATTATTTGCAGTTCATCATTGTATTTTCTGATTGAAGAGACATAGGCAAATATTATTATTATTATTATTTTGATAATAATAGCCAGATTTGATCTATATTCTGTTATCATTTATATTGTTGATTTTTATTTTGATTGTAGTTAATTTTTTTTTATTATTATTAATTCTAAATTATGCAAAAGTTAAAACAAGCTCGATAAAATCATCAATAATCACCAAAGTGTTGGTGAAAAAATTTTGCTCTAATTTAAAATAAATAAATAAACTTTTATGGAAAATTTCAAACTTCACAAGTCTTTTAGTGTTGATTGTTCCCATACAGAATGTGAGTTCAGTATAAATATAACGTGATTAATATTTTTATGAAGAAAAAATTAAATATTAATAATCAATATTTAACAAATATTGTAAAAAAATTACATTAAAAGTTGTATAAAATACCAAGATTTAACTTTACCCAACAGAAATCCAAAAATTATTTATACTTTTCATCTCTCGGGAGTATGATAGGAATTCTTGACACATGTATAATTCTTCAAAGCAAACAAACGAAAATTTCTGAAAATACTACCATGAAAAAAAAATGTATGCTTTAAAATTAAACAAAAACTTAAAGAATCCCCTTGATTGTATTGTGAGATAAGTAATAATAAAAAAATCCGGTTTAACAGCAGGAAAATAAATACCGGATGCTATATAATAATTTAACAAAGTTGCAGCTTAGGAACTGAGAAGAAATTTTGTGAGTGAGCAAAGAAAACTACTTTGTTTCGTAGCTCTTAGCGTACAGTAAAGAAGCTATAAAATTTACGATCGAGCCAGTAAAATAGCTTCGACAACTTTACTTCGTCGAGTTTGTGAAAAATACCGGGATAGCAATAAAGCAATTTATAACGTTTCGCTTTTGGGTTTTATGCCTCCCTCCTATCTGAGACTCTCTTGTACTCTCCGTATGCCTGTACCATACTTTTTTTCCGTAATTTAGAGTTTCTTAAAAGGCTCTACGAGATCCTCAAGGATGGCTGAATTTTCAGAAGCTTAAAAAATTATCTTTTCGAGAACATCATAAAATAAATATAATACTGAATGGTGGTTTTAATTTTTAGTCCTTTTAAAAAAGTATCGAAAATTTTGAGTTGATTGTTAAATTACAATTTATTGACTTCCGAGTTCACTACTGTAAATTAAATATTTTTTTAAACCCTTTTGAAGTCACCGATTATTTATTCTGGACTTTTCGGGCTTCTTTAATTTTGAATCGTTTGTACACCTGCATCAACACAGTAATAGATTTTTTTTTTTTTTTTTTTTTTTTTTT
>JZSA01001249.1:0-21471 GCA_000956155.1 Cotesia vestalis
GTAAACACTGGGCTACAGGGAGGATACTAGCCATACGGTACCCCCCTTAAAACTGCGTTTACGCTTTCCTATCCTACAGATTATAATAGTGTACTGTAGGCAACGGATCGATATTCGTATGTAATTGATGTATGGTAGAGGTGGACGATAAGTTGCCTCGGCGGAGACCCATCAAACGCTGTAAGGGGAGCCTTACTAACATGGGTGCTAAGGGAAAGGGGGGCCCCTACCAATGCAGGCTTATTGGTAGCCCCTTTTCTGGGTCGGACTCTTAGTGGTTGTGGTTGTCCGAACGCTTAGGAGGGCTCGCTCGGGGGTTATCATGTCTTATTTCGTGTATAAGCTGAAGCTCTTGAGAGGGGCAGGCCTCGAACAGGGCCTGGTCCCCGCCGATCTTGCTATTGCGTGACCACATGTCACAACGCAGGATCGGTCCCTGCTGCCTGGGGAACATCTCGGGCATAATTTGAGTCACCGGTTTGACAGATCAGTACTGGCCAGCTAAAGACCGACTGGCCCTAACAGGCCCCCCGGGTGTGCGTCCGATACCTTTTGAAGGAATGACCACGCGCACTGTAAGCAGGAACTGCCGGTGTCGTTGCTCCGGTGTTGGTTTCAGGAAAGTCTGTCATGGACCGCTTCCGACCTCGTGGGGGTGTTCGCTGGGGGGCAAGCCCCCCAGACCCCCGGGGCGGTCGTAACTATGACTCTCTCAAGCTAGCGAGGGCAAACTTAAGAGAACATAGTTAAGCAAGCAATTCCCTCTTCGTGGGTCTCGCCATGAGTAAGGTAACATTGAAAGGCATCCCTCGATGCGTTACCCCAAACTAAAAATTGCCTCTGCGCTATCGATTATAGGTGTTACCAGCTCCTATAATTTAAACAAGTTGGTCAAGACAATACGGAACAGCCTCGGATAGGTGACGCACCCACGTTCGGTGGTCACCAAACATCAAATGGTCCGCCCACTGGTGGTACCATACCAACTTTTGAGGAAAATCCAACCAGAAACTGCGGAAAATTCAAATGTGAATATCTCGGCTGCAACAAAGAATTCTCCACCAAAATCGGCCGAGGAGTCCACCATCAGAAATCACACAAGGATTGGTATGACGCTCAACAAAACACAACAGCTACTAAGGCACGCTGGAGTGATGAAGAACTTAAGCTCGTTGCTCGGAAGGAAGCGGAGTTAGTCGCACAAGGCGTCAGGTACATGAACATCGAACTTATAAAATTCTTCCCTGACCGCACTCTTCAATCCATTAAGAGCAAAAGGGCGGCTGCAGATTACAAGAAACTGGTGCAAAACTACATCGACGAACTAAGTTCGTCCCAAATACCTGAAGAGGCACCTTCTGAAGCTACCTTTACCGATGATTCCTCTTCCTCACCCGAATCACTTGTCGTCGATGAACCTGCCTCAAATAACACCAACGAGGCCAACGAAAAATTCTATAAGGAGGTTATAGAATATTTACAGGCTCTACCACCTTCCGACAGCAACAACTGTAACACCACCAGACTCAATCAGATCGTTGAGTCATTGGGAATTTGGACGCGTGATCGAATTTTTGTAGAGATATCATTATATCTCCGTGAAAATTTCGTTCGTCAGTCCACAGAAAGAAACAAATGTGGTGAAACGCCTACACGAAAACGAACAAAACGACAAGAACGCAAAGAGCAATATGCAAAAGTACAAAAAGCCTGGAAGAAAAACAGATCGAGATGCATTAAAGATCTCCTGAAAAGCAAACGAACCGATATGGCACCACCAAAAGAGCGCATGATCCCCTTCTGGGAAACGATTATGACCTCCGGAGGTACATCATCACCTGGTGTCAAGCCAACAGAGAGAACATACGAGGAACTATGGTCTCCCATAACTCCCAGAGAAATCAAGGCTGCCTTTCCACCTAATGGGACCTCACCGGGTCCTGACGGCCTCTCTGTGCGTAATCTCAAGAAAGTCCCGATTGGAGTTTGGACTAAGATTCTTAACATCTTGATGTTGGTCGGGAAACTACCCCAACATCTACTCGAGTCACGAACGACACTCATTCCCAAGAAGGACGGTGCAGCAGAACCTGGTGATTTCCGCCCGATCACCGTCTCATCCACCATCACGAGGACCTTTCATAAAGTCTTGGCCAATCGGTTGTCTATTAACATCCCCTTGGACCCAAGACAGAAAGCGTTCAGACCAGTAGACGGCTGCGCTGAAAACATCTTTACGATGGATTTCATCTTGAAATATACGCGGCGAAATTTTAAACCACTGTACTTGGCTACCCTAGACGTAGCCAAGACATACGACTCAGTTACACATCAAACTATCATGGACACGCTGACCACAGCTGGAGTGCCTGACTTAATGATCAAGTATATCCGAGAAGTCTACGAACATTCCACTACAAGAATCCAATGCAATGGATGGACATCTGATGAAATAAAACCTACATGTGGAGTGAAACAGGGTGACCCACTGTCCCCAATTCTCTTCAACATGGTCATCGACCGACTGTTCTCTATACTTCCTAAAGAGGTAGGAATTCGAGTCGGGAATCAAGTAGTGAACGTAATCGGTTACGCCGACGACCTGGTACTGTTTGCCACTACCAAGGTAGGACTTCAAACGATCCTTGACGCTTCTGCAAACTACTTGCACGAGTGCGGCCTTCATATAAATTCGTCCAAGTGCTCTACAGTCTCAGTGAAAACGGTTCCAAAGGAGAAAAAAGTTGCAATTGATGCCAATGAAACATTTACGTGCTTCGGTCAACCCATTCCGGCCCTCAAAAGATCGGACCAATGGAAGTACTTAGGCGTTCCTTTCTCTCCAGAAGGCCGCCTAACAGTTAAGCCTCTAGACAAACTCAATGCGGACATAGAAACTCTCAGGAAAGCCCCATTGAAGTCACAACAACGACTGTTTGCCTTAAGAGCGCATGTTCTTCCAGGACTATACCACCTACTAGTCTTAGGATCTACAAACCTCAGCCTACTGAACAAACTCGACATAACAGTCAGGGCTGCGGTACGTAAATGGCTCGATCTTCCGAAAGATGTCCCCAACGCCTACTTCCATGCTGATGTTAAAAACGGAGGCTTATCTATTCCTTCCTTTCGTTGGATAGCTCCACTTCAACGCTTAAACCGACTTAGGAACCTTCAGAAATCCGAAGGATACACTGAGGCTCCTCAGGCGATGGAGGCGTTCCTTGAGATAGAAATAAAGCAAGCCCAAGAACGGTTGAAAGACCAAGGAGACTTTATAAATTCATTAACAGCATGTAAAGCTCGCTTCGCTAGAATCCTCCACCAATCCAACGACGGGAAACCTCTGATACGATCTAGTGACGTTATACAACAGCACAGATGGGTAACAGATGGGAATCTGCTACTATCTGGAAGAGAGTTTGTTCACATGAACAAACTCCGAATCAATGCCATCCCCCTCAAAGTAAGAACATCAAGGGGCAGAATCAAGAGAGAAACAGACTGCCGAGGAGGATGTAAGCAAACGGAAACGCTAGAACACGTACTACAAGTATGTCACCGTACCCACGCACCAAGAATCCAGCGACATAACAACTGCCTTAACTATATACTTAAGAAACTGCCCAAGATCTGCAAAGTCCATGAGGAACCAAAATTTAAAACACCTGAAGGCTTGAAAAAGCCTGATGCAATAATAATTCGAGGCGAAGAAGCAATTCTCATTGACGCTCAAATCGTTGGTGAGAAAACTGACCTCGACAGACAGTTCCGCACCAAGAGAGAGAAATACCAAGTCCTCACGGGAGATATAATGAATCGATACTCAGTAAAGCATGTGACCTTCACGGCACTAACAATATCTTCCCGAGGGATCTGGAGCAAGCAGTCCTACGAGCACCTTACCAAACTAAATTTGATCAAAAATTCTGATGTGAAGCTACTATCCATCAAAGTACTAACGGGCGGAATAAAATCAATCAACATCTTTAACTCAACAACCGCAACCAGAAGGAGAACCCACGACGACCATGGATAACTCCCCAGAACAAACAGTGCTACCTGCTAGAAAAGGTACAATCTATAGAACAAGAAAAAGATAAACTTATACCATCTCTAGTCAGAAATGTAAAAACAACATTTCCTAATTACTCCACTACTTCTATAGCAAAAAAAAAAAAAAAAAAAAAAAAAAAAAAAAAAAAAAAAAAAAAAAAAAAAAAAAAAAAAAAAAAAAAAATAACAAATCAATTACAATAAAAGAATGCTTCTAAAAATTTTCACTTGTAATTTTTATTAAATTTTACATGTGAAATTTTTTAATTAAATTTTTTTTATAATAATTGCATTATTATAAAATTGTAAAATAATTTTTAATGTCTGCCAATCTTCAGTGTCATTTTTTTTTCTTATTTTTTTTGCTATAATTTATTTATTAAAAAAATTATTAAATATCTGGTAAATTAATGAAAATGCTAAGTCAATTTTCATTTTCACGACTTATAATACTCTAATAAAAAAAATATAATGTTTCAGGTAACGACCAGAAGCATCTCGAACGTAAACATTCTAGAAAACTCCCGAGCGTTAATTCCCCCTCTCAGTGAGAACTGAGCGAATATATAAAACCGGCGCGCCGGGAATTTCAGCATCAGTCTGAAAACAAAAAATCAATAAGCAACTCAACGTATCAAAGCGTTATCGCACGTTTTACGTGTACTAAAAGCAAGTTAAGTGCTGAAATAAATTATTATTTAATATCAAGTGTAAGTGAATCATAAAAAAGCAAGATGTCATTATTACCAACTCTATTTTCTCACTGGTGGGAAGACTTGGAGCGTCCTCATCGTCTGTTCGACCAACACTTTGGTACCTCGCTGAGTCCCCAAGACCTGACTCGCGTCTACGACGATGAACCCAGCATCCTGGTGCTTCGCAATCCAAGACGTCATCTTCACCACAACTACCACCCTTACGAGAAGACAATTGCCCGCAGATCCGGCGGCTCATCGGTCCTGCAAGCTGACAAAAATAAATTCCAAGTCAACTTGGACGTCCAGCAGTTCACTCCAGAAGAGATAAACGTAAAAGTAGTCGGACGTCACGTGATTGTCGAGGGTAAACACGAGGAAAAGCAGGATGAACACGGCTGGATCTCTCGACAGTTCTGTCGCCGATACCTGGTGCCAGAGCAGTGCGATTTGGAGCAGCTCCAATCAAATCTGTCTTCTGATGGAGTCTTGAGCATCATCGCTCCCCGTAAGAAAGCTTTGGAAGATAAAAATGAGCGAGTTATTCCCATCACTCAGACGGGACAACCAGCTATCACCACCGAGTCCAAATCTGAAGCTTCTGGCTCCAAGGAGTCTTCAAGTCCTGCTAAAGCTGTCACTCGGGCTCAGGATAAAGCTTCTAAAACTGTCAAGGCTGCTTAAATACTTAAGTCTTCATTTTTTATTTATAATTTCATTATTTTTTCATTTTTTTCGTTTTGCATTTAATGTAAATTAAATCATTCATGTTCACTTTAGTTGTATTACTATGTATTTATAATATAATTATTATATTTAGTAATTTAAGAGTTTAAAAATAAGACTAAAGTCGATGTTTTTTCGTCTTTAACTGATGTTGTAAACTTTTTTATAATTAAAATAAGTTTGTAATAAAAAGAGTGTTTAAAAATAATTGTTTTTGTTTATTTTATTTATTTTTATTTTTTTACTCTTTTTAGAAAGTTTATTTATTTATTTATTAAGACCAATCTACATTAATTTCTTTTAATTTAGCTAAGAATTTAATTAATCATAAAATCTACATTTTGAAGAAAATGATTTTCTTGAGTTAAGAGAATAAATTCTTGAGCTAAGAAATTATCCTTGGTCTAAGAAAATTCTCTCGTTTCAAGAATTTATTTTCTTGACTCAAGAAAATCATTTTCTTCAAAATGTAATTCTTGGTTCAAGAGTTTGGCTCTTGAGTCAAGTCAACTTTTTTATCAGTGTATAAATGCATCAATGTTAATATTCTTCAAAATTTAGAGTTTTCAAAATGGAGACAAATTTTGTGTAGGTATGCCCCACACCTATTTTCGAATATACAATAATTTCAATTATTTTAGGATTTAAGAATTTAATTCTCAACATTTTTCATCGACATCAATATTATTTCTCTAACAATTAACTGAGTTAAAAAAATTCTATAGAATTTTATATTCTTCTCAAACGATTGTTAATGTTATTATTATTAACAATTATTATATACTTCTTTCGTTAAAATGATTTCATAAAGTTCATTACATTTTTTTAAAAACAATTGTTCTAAAAAATTTGAATAAATAATATAAAGTAAAATAAATAAAATAAAGTTGATTCAATTTTTCTGAAAACAATTAATTTCGCAAAATTTGTTATACAATTTCTTGCCCAAATTTTATTATTTTAATTTTTAATTAAAAAAAAAAATTAATTCAATCTACAATTTCATATTTTTTTGTTTTTGAACGAAATTACTATTATTATTGTTACAATTATTATCATTATTGATTTTTATATTCTCCTTTTGTTGATATCATTTTACACAATTTTTCATGACATTGAAGTCAACAGACGTCTGAAAATTTTTGATTTTTTTAATTAATTAAATTACAACTAAAAAGATATTTATAAAAAATTACACTTATAGTTTTTCAAGTTTTTTACAAGAGAAATTTTTTTTTAATTATTTAATTGAAATTTTTTCAATAAAAAATTTCTAAAAATTTTGAAATGTCGACTAACTTATGAGTGTGAATTTAGCAGACATCTGATAATTTTTTATTAATTTATAAAAAATTTATTTGTTACAGAAAAAATAGTATAAAAAAATGCATATGGAAATTTTCCCAAGTTTTTTCTATGCAATTTTTTAGATTTTTTTTACAACCATTAAGTTAAAATTACTCTAAATTTCTCAAAAATTAGCTGTCTGCTGAATTCACTTTCATGCTAACTTTATTTTCATAATTTTTCTAATTTTTATAAAAACAAAAAAAAATACAGTTTCCATTTTGAATTTTTTTATTGTTTTAATTTAAAAAAAAAAAAAAAAACTATTTTTGTAATATTTTACAAATTTTATCATTATTTTTTATAATACTGAAGTTAGCGGTCAGCTGTCAATTTTAAAAATTTTTTTAACAAATCAATTACAATAAAAAAATGCTTCTAAAAATTTTCACTTGTAATTTTCATTAATTTTCACATGTGAAACTTTTTAATTAATTTTTTTTCTAATAATTGCATTATTATAAAATTTTTAAATAATTTTTAATGTCTGCCAACACCGTTTGTTCAGTTTGAATGAATCATCAATAAAAAGATAAATAGTAATTATATTCCATGAATAAGGAAATACAATTTACCATTTTAGCACCCAAAGCCAAGGCTTTGAATACATCAGTCCCTTGTCTAATCCCGCTATCTAAATAAACGTCTATCTTATCACCAACTGCTTTAACTATTTCAGGTAGTGCCTCTATCTGAAATCAATTTAAATATCAAATCATTAATCATAATCCAATCACAGTTTAATTATAATTCACAATCGCTAATGATTTATTATTTCCAAACCGATGCAGGGACGGTATCAAGTTGCCGAGCTCCATGATTAGAGACCAAGATCCCTTGGACTCCTTTTTTGACAGCTTTAAGAGCGTCATCGGCTCTTAAAATTCCTTTCAAAATAATCGGCAGGTTAGTGATACTGAAATAAAATATTTTATTATTTCTTCTAATCATATCTTGATACTTCATGATAAATCATTGTATTTATTATCAATATTAAATATTAGACACGCTGGATGATAAGATTGAAACGTACCTTTTGAGCCAGTCGATATCTTCCCAAGACAGTGAACGGTCGAATTGATCGACGGCATATTCATTCAAACCGGAGCCAGAGTCGGCAGAGTTAATTTTTGAAGACAAGTGGCCGTCGAAATTCGCCAGTTTCAAATGTCTCGGTAAAGCGAATCTGTTTTTAACGTCTCGACGTCTTACACCGAAAAATGGAGTGTCAACAGTGAGAACAATAGCTTTGTAGCCGGCTCTTTCCACGCGTCTAATTAAATTAATGGTCACTTGGCGATTGCTGAATACGTACAGTTGAAACCATTTTATCGCGTTAGGTGCTGCTTTTGATATTTCTTCTATGCTGTTTGTTGATATTGTTGACTGAATGTAAATTGTTTTCATCTGCTCAGCAGCTGAAAAATATTTTATGACGTTAGCTGTCAGTTGACAATTTAAAAAAATTTTTTTTTTAACAAAAAATTGCATTTTTCATTTTTTAAAATTTCTACATGTCAATTTTTGCTCTAATTTTATGAAAATGAAGTTAGCTGTCATTTAAAAATTTTTTAGTGAAATATTTTCAATTAAACAATTAAAAAAAAAAATTTCACATGTAAAAAACTTGAAAAACTACAAGTGCAATTTTTTAGAAATATTTTTTTAGTTGTAGTTTAATTAATGACACTCAAATATATGCTAAATTAATTTTCATAAATATTTAAAATTTTTTTAGGTTATCCAGAAAATGGAGGAGTGACTGAAAAATTGAAGGTTAGAAAATTTATGATAGTGAAGTTAGCTGACAGCTGTGAATTTTTTTATAAAAAATTAATCAGACTAAAAAAATTTTCACATGTGGAATTTTTTTATTATAATTTAATTGTTATAAAATTATAAAAAAAATTCTATCAGTTAACTTCAGTGTTTTAAAAATTTACATTATTTATTTTAAGGTTAGAAATTAAATAAAAATTTTTTAACATAATTCTAACATTAAAAATTAAGACATTAGTTTTTAATTTAAAATATGAGTTTTAAAAAATAAAGAAGAAATCTTAAATTAAATTTTAAATTAAAAAAAAATAATCGAGATTGTAATAAATCGATTTCTCGCTAAAGATTAATACTCCTTCTCCAGTCTCCAGTCAGTATTTTCGATACTAAAACAGTCGACCGCTCCAACCAATTACATATCGAGAGTTCACAGTGAGAGTTTACGAGATAAACACAGCACACAACACGAACACGAGTGAGGAGCTGTGAGGCAGTGAGGAGCCAGTTTATAAAACTATCCTGGAATGTCTAATTAACTAATTTTTCCTAGTATAGTATAGTTTAATCCCAGTAACAACCTAACATCTGACATCCTCATTCAGAGCACACAAATGACGGTAATTAAATATTTAACAACATTAAAAAATCACTAACAATTAATTATTTATTTATTTATTTATTTATTCAGGTGTAAATAATATTTAATCAATCAAAGTCATGACAAACTAGATATAATGAAGCGCAATGTGATTAGCTTAATCAAATTTTTGTTTGTTGCGACGTTTGCGGTCTTGCTGACAATCATAGTGTTCCGTTACGTGCGTGGTCCACGTCTTTCGATAGCTGGCTCTCCGCATTCTCTCAATATTTTTGGGGGAGATAAAAATTATCCAAATGTAAGTATAAACACTATTTATTTTTTTATTACACTTATTATACACACCTATTTATTTATGTGACACTGACAGCAGCTGATATTTGACATAATAATAAAGTTAGCCGACGTTTTTAATTTTTTGATATTTTTTTAATAATTAAATAACAACAAAAATTGCACTTACAGTTTTTCAAGTTTTTTACACGTAAAATTTATTATTATTTTTTTTTTAATTTATTAGAATATTAAAAAATTTATTTTTTACACTTAATTTATTAAAGTTTAAAATAAAATAAAGTGACATAATATTATTAAATTAAATTATTATAAAAAAAAATTCCAAGTGCAAATTTTTAGAAATATTTTTTTAGTTGTAATTTAATTAATAAAAAAAAATCAAAAATTTTAGAACGTGGGCTAACTTTAATGACATTAACTTCAGTGTCATAAATTTGTACAATTTAAAAAAAAAAAAAAATTATTAATGAAGATAAATTAACATAAAAAAAAATTCATATTAGATAATTATCATAAAAAAAAATTAACACTAAAAAAAATAGTCGTTTGGTAAAAAGTCTGAATTTTAATATACTAATTAATGATAAAATATTCAAAGGTCCAGTATAATATAAGACTGACCCGCACACAAATAAAAATCTATGATAAGTCGATATGTACGTGTATAAAAATATTTATTCAAGTTATGTGGCTGGTGTAACTATTATGATTATATATTTTCAGGGTCAACTGGAAGAGAAAATTGATTGGCATGACTACAAAAAAATGAAAGAAGACTCCTCGAGAGTGGGGATCGGCGAGCAGGGAAAGCCAGCAACGTTATCACCATCAAAGCGACTAACAGAAGATAAATTATACAAAGTAAACGGGTTCAATGCCGCGCTGAGCGACGAAATTTCTCTGAACCGTTCGGTCCCGGACATACGTCACCCGGACTGCAAGAAAAAGACTTATTTGAAGAACCTCAACTCTGTCTCTGTGATAGTATCGTTCCACAACGAGCACTTCACCACCTTGCTGCGCACCTGCTGGAGCGTGATCAACCGCTCGCCGCCTGAGCTCCTCGAGGAGATAATCCTGGTGGACGATGCAAGTACAAAGGTCGAACTTAAGGACAAGCTCGACCGCTACCTGGCCAGCCACCTTCCAAAGGTCTCGGTGATAAGACTGCCCCAGAGGTCGGGCCTCATCCGAGGCCGACTCGCCGGTGCCAAAAAAGCTAAAGCTAAAATTCTAGTGTTCCTAGACTCCCACACAGAGGCTAACGTCAATTGGCTCCCGCCGTTGATCGAACCCATCACCAAGGACTACAAGACTTGCGTGTGCCCTTTTATAGATGTCATTGCCTTTGACACCTTCGAGTATCGCGCCCAGGATGAGGGAGCTCGCGGGGCTTTTGACTGGGAGTTGTACTACAAGAGGTTGCCGCTCCTTCCAGCAGACCTCGCGAATCCTTCCGAGCCGTTTAAAAACCCGGTGATGGCTGGAGGTCTCTTTGCCATCAGCGCTAAATTTTTCTGGGAGCTCGGAGGCTATGATCCTGGTCTTGATATCTGGGGAGGAGAGCAGTATGAGTTGTCTTTTAAAATCTGGCAGTGTGGAGGCCAGATGTTTGATGCTCCTTGCTCAAGAGTCGCTCATATTTATAGAAAATTTGCGCCTTTTCCTAATCCAGGGAAAGGTGACTTTTTGGGAAGAAATTACAAGAGAGTTGCTCAGGTAGATTTTTTTTTTTTAATTTTTATTCTCTATCTCTAGATACAAAGTTAAAAAATGACCTTGTATCTTGAGTACTGTTGACATTTTTACAGATATAAGCTCATCCTGATGTAATACTCATCAAGACTTTTCATTTGGGTACCCACATCAATTTTTCACATATTTTATATATTTATATATATTATATATGAAAAAATATATCAAAAATGCATGTGGGTACTCAAATGGAAGCTCTTGATGAATGGAACATCGGGATGAGCTTATATCTTTAAAAACGTCAATATTTAAGAAAGTACAGTGCAATTTAACAAAAGTCACTATTTATTAAAGCAAAATTTTATTATTATTTAATTAATTATTAATAATATTTTTTTAGGTATGGATGGACGAGTACGCAGAATATATCTACAAAAGACGTCCGCATTTAAGAACCCTAGACCCCGGAGATCTGTCAGTTCAAAAAGCTTTACGTGAAAAACTAAACTGCAAGCCATTCAAGTGGTTCATGGAGAACATAGCTTTCGATTTAGTAGACACATACCCGCCAGTGGAGCCTGAGGATTTTGCGCTGGGAGAAATCAGGAACATCGGCGTGCCAGAGCTGTGTCTGGACGCGAAGCGAAGGGCCAAGAATGAAGCTATAGCTGTTGACCTCTGCGTCAAGGACAACGTGAAAGTTGCGAACGGGGAGCAAGAGTTCAGGCTGACGTGGAGGAAGGACATTCGTCCCAAGACGAGAACAGACTGCTTGGACGTCTCCAGTGGGGTTGCCAAGGCCCCGGTGACCCTTTACCCCTGCCACGGGCAGCAAGGCAATCAACGCTGGCGATACGACGTCGAGAAACAGTGGCTGCTCCACGGACTCGGCGACAGGTGTCTGGACACCGATCCCGCCACTAAAAAAGTCTTCGTCTCCGCTTGCGACCCCGCCTCTAGCACCCAGAAGTGGAGGATCCACGAGGTAAATATGAAGGCCATCAACAACTGGGACAACGTCGGACCCAAATTATAATAATTGTGTTTTTATTTTTAGTTTTAATTATCATGAGACTGAAGTTGACAGACGTTAGAAATTTTTTTATTATTTTATAGCAATTAAATTGCTAGAAAAAAATTTTTATTTAAAAATTCCACAAGTAGAAATTTTTTAAAACATTTTTTTTTGTTATTTATTTGGTAAAAAAATTGGATAATTATTTATAAGTGGGGTCTATCATTTTAATTTTCATATTTTTGAACGAATTTTTTTTTTTTTTTCCAAAAAAATTTCTCGTAGATATGGCCAAAAATAAGTTTGACCCTCCCTTGTAAATAATTACCAAAAATTGTCAACTAACTTCAGGATCATTAATTATCACATTCCAATAATTGAATTTTTTAATGAAGAAATATTTAATTTAATAAGTCAATTTTGACTAGTCATTGGCTATTTGTTACAAATAATTAAGAAAAAAAAAATTCAGAAAAGTAACCAACTTTAACATTATAAATAATAATTTTTTTTTTTTTTATTCTTGTAAATATATATTGAATGTTGTGCCAAAAAATAATAATAATAATAAAAGATACCTTGTATATGAATATTTATTATTATGCCTATTGATAAGTAACTTAACAACTGGTTTGGTAGTACTGCTAATGAGCAATTGCTCTTCTCTTTGGGAAGTTATTAAAGCAACTCTACAAATAGGCTCAGCTTCGCGTTCTTTTCTTAATAGTGCTTGTTCACATGACTCTGCTAGCTCGCTGATGCAGTAGTACTTGGCTTCTACCAGCAGCTCGGTTATTTCTTTAGTGCTTTCTGGCAGAGCTACTGATCCGTTTCTCAGAAAATTTAAAATTGTTCCAAAATGTTTTCCGCATCTGTCTATCAATATCCAACCTGCCAATAATTAATACTTATATTAATAAAATTAAAGAATATTTAAAAAATTCCTTGGTTCTAAAAATTATATATGAATTTTTTTTTAAGTATTTAATTTATTTTTTAAATAAAAAAAATTTTTTTAGATATCTGCTAATATTAATTTTATAAAAATAATCATTTATTTATTTTTAAAAACTTAAATTCAAGTACTTAATAAAATTATAATAAATATTACAATTATAACCAAGAAAATATTTTATAAAAAAAAAATTTTGCTTGTAATTTTTTTTTTGGAATTTTTGCATGTAAAATTTTTTTTATAAAAAACTAAAAAATTGTTGAATGTGTTCATTTTATGAAATTTTACAACAAATTAATTAATAAAGAAAAAAATATTTTGAAAAATTCTTACAATTTTTTTAAAATTTCTAAGTATGGAATTTTTTCATAATAATTGAATTATTAAAAAAAATTTTTAAATGTTGATATAATCTTCAATTTAATTATCAGAAATTTTTTTTTAAATTAGCAGAAATTTAACAAATTTTTTAAATTATTTTTACTTATAATTTACAAAAATTTTACATTTCAAATTTTTTTTAACAATTAAATTGTGATAAAAAATTGCGAAATTAATGCTTTAAAATTTTCTGAACTTTTGCTAAAAATCAATTATAAAAAAAAAATTTTTTTTTAATTCCCACTTGTAAAATTTTTGCATAAAAATTAAAAAATTGGATGTTTTTTAATTTTCTGAATTTTTACAATAGTTCCATTATTATAAAAAAATTTTTTTTTGATTTTTACAAGTGAAATTTTTTGCATAAAAATTAAAACAGTTAATAAATGTTTGTTAATTTTCTAAATTTTCACACTAAATTAATTGTCATAAAAAAAATTTACTTAAAATTTAAAAAATTTTTATCCCAATTATTTTTATAAAAATTAAATTGTTATAAAAAAAAATATAATTCTATTGATTAATTATAATTAAAATTAATGAATTTTAATTAGGCACAATTAATAAAAAAAAAAATATCCACCTTCAGAATCAGTGTGAACATCCATACGGCCACTGAACATAGCGCGCAACATAGTGTCATGCTTCCTGAGAGTGCTAATGGTCGTGTAATGCAAAGACCCGCCAATATTGAGTTTGACATACTCCGAGGGATAGCGAATGACCGGGCGATGATCACCAGACATAACGGTGGTGTTGCTGGTGCTGGTGGTGGTGCTGACAATCAGCGCTGGCGAGGTTGACGAAGAAGTCGAAGTCGAACTCACCGGGGAGGAAGTAGTCACCGAGCAAGATGAAACGGGCAGCAGAGCTAGAGGTTCTGGAGTCGTCGATGACGACGGTGCCTCGATTTTATCTGGTGTCACAATCAACATTTAATTTTCTTACACGAGCAACGTCGACACGCTGCTTTGTCAGTCTTGGTTTTGGTCAGGCTGCTAATCTAACGATCCTACTGTGCCTAGTTTCTGAAATTAATATTTTAATTATTATTATTATTATTATTATTACTAATAATAATAAAAGTAAATATTATTATTTTTTTTTTTTTTTAAGATAATAATTATTACACATGCAAAACTTACTGCGATAATTGCTAGTCTACGTGACACTTAGACTCGTCATTTTAAATATTTATGATCCGAGTTCGAGGAAGTTCTCTTCTGCAGATATATTGATTTTATTACGCGTAATTCAATCATGTCTTTAATTCCATGTCCATATTGGTGGTGCTCGACGTTTTTTTCTTCTTATTATTATTTATTGTAATTTTAACAATTTATATGAGTATGTAATGCAATAACACAACCAGTTGACAGTCACTTGAAGTTGCCGAGGCTGGATGATTTTTACAGCATGACAACTGTGGAAAAAAAAAATTTTATTAGTACCACAATTATAAAAATTAATTTAGCTGTCACTTGACAATTTTTTTTAATAAATAAATAATTGAAAAAAAAATTGACTTTTAAAAATTTAATAAAATTAAAAATGCAATTTTTTAAAAATAATTTTTTAGAACTAATTTTTTTGTAAAAGAAAAATGACACTGAAGTTAGGAGACGTCTGAAAATTTTTGATTTTTTTTATTAATTAAATTACAATTAAAAAAATATTTATAAAAAATTGTACTTATAGTTTTTCAAGTTTTTTACATGTGACATTTTTTTTTTAATTGTTTAATTAAAATTTCTTCAATAAAAAATTTTTAAATGTCGGCTAACTTCATTTTCATGTTTTTCACGGGTGAAATAATTTTTTAAATTATTCAATAGAAATTTTTTCAATAAAAAATTTCTAAAACTTTTAAAATGTCGGTTAACTTCAATGACATAAAGAAAATTAAAAAATTGTCAAGTGACAGCTAAATTTTATGTCATTAATTATTTTTAGAAAAAAATATAATACTGAAGTTAGCAGTCAGCTGTTAATTTAAAAAATTTTTTTAACAAATTAATTACAATAAAAAAATCCTTCTAAAAATTTTCACTTGTAATTTTTATTAATTTTCACATGTGAAACTTTTTAATTAATTTTTTTTTTTAATAATTGCATTATTATCAAATTTTAAAATTATTTTTAACGTTTGTCAACTTCAGTGACAAAAAAATTTTTGTAAAAAAAAAAATGATCAAATGTTTGATAATTTTAATTGTAAAATTTAAGTTATTTTTTTAAAAGTAATTTTTTGAACTAAAAAAATTTTTTTTGCAAATTTTACAGCACAAGAAAAAAAAATATTTTTAATTTTTAAAATTAATTAATTAATTTAATAATTAAATTAATTAAAACTAAAATTTAATTCCTTAAAGAATAATAAATTTCATAAAAATTACACTCTGAAAATGAATAAAACAAAACAATGCGTAGTAACAAGTGCGCATGTAACTAGGCAATACATTTAGTATCAAAACATAGCAACCGTTTTTGTAAACTTATACTTGTCAAAAAAAATTATTTTTTTTTTTACAATTCTATTTTATAATTACTAAATAAACAATTATAAAAAATTACAGAAATAAATGGCGGAATCTCTGGCAAAATATGGATTATTCGTTGACGACTTGTGTAAAATCCGTATCCTCGAGCCCGAGATAACAACTCAGAGTGATAAATTAAAAAATGAATGTCATGATTTTGTGAACAGTAAGTTAAAAAAATTATTTTACAATAAATTAAAAAAAATAATAAAACAATAAATTATTTTTACAGAAATTACAGAGTTTAAAAAAAATTCAGAACATTTCATAAATTTGCTAGACAAACTAGCGACAGAAGTTGAGAAAGAAAAAATGCGAACTATTGGCGCAAGAAATTTACTGAGCTCTGTTGAGAAACAACGTGACGTACAAAAACAAAAAATTCAAGTAAATTTTATATTTAAATAATTAATAATAATATTAAAAAAAAAAAATAATAATACTAATAATAAATTTAAAATAATAATTACAGGCAATGATAATTGAAAAAACAATGGAGTTGGAGCGGCTACGAGTTCAGTATGACTCGTTAAAAAAAATAATAATAATGAGTTCATAGAAAACAATTAAGCAGTTATAGTTGGCAGCTAACAATGTTTTCGCGTAATTCTGGAAAATTAAAAATAGCTGGAGAGTACAGGGTCAACCAGCCGATTGATCATTTTAAATTAAAGTAATTTTATAACACTGAAGTTGACAGATATTAAAAAATTTTTTTTTGGAATTTTGTAGCAATTAAATTAATATAAAAAAAATTAAATTAAAAAGTTTCACATGTTAAAATTAATAAAAATTACAAGTGAAAATTTTTTAAAACATTTTTTTTAAGTAATTAATTTGTTAAAAAAATTTTTTAAATTGACAGCTGACCGCTAACTTCAGTATTATGTATTTTTTTTTATCTAGGATTTGTTTTTAGAGAAAAAATTAAATTTCTTTTTTTTTATTAAGTTACAGCTGTTAGTTTTATTAATTAAAATGATTTAAAGTGTTACTAAAAATTTTTCTGACAGTTCCAAGTTAAAAGTGCATTATTTTTATTTAAATAGTTGAAATTTATTAAGAAAGTGATAATTTTTTAGTTTTGCTGTTCACAGTATGACAAATGATACTGAACTTAGCTGACAAATGTCATTTTTTTTATTTTTATAAAAAATTAATTATAAAAAATTTACACTTGTTATTTTTTTAATTACTAGATGTAGAATTTTTTTGTAGGATTTTAATTGTTGTAATAATCAAAAAAATTAATATTAGAATTTTTTTGCTTAAAATTACTCAAAAATAAAATTTTTTATGTATTAAATTTTTTAGCTCATAAATATCAATTTTTCAATAAAAAAAATATCAGATTTTTTTTTGTTCTATTTGTCTCATGTATATAATTAGAATTCACGCGATAAAAAAATCAATTACTTTTATTGATTGCTCTGTAATTAATTAAAGTAATTGAGACTTCCTTATCATTAGTCAAAGATAAAAAATTCCGACTATCAAAAAACAAAATTTTCTACTAAATCAAAAATTAAAAGACAAAAAAAAATATTAATAATATTAAGGAAAAAAAAAATTGGCATTGCTGTGATAAAAAATTAATTTTTTAATTTTAATCAATTTATTAATTTCTTAATTTTTTAATTTAACAATTTATTAATTTTCAACATTTTTTTTTTCTTATTACATTGCTAATATTTTTGAAAATAAATTTTTTCTCTGAGAGTAAAAGTAAAACTTATAAACGTAACTGTTTATATTTACACTAAGCAAATAAAATGAACTACCAGGAACCGGCCATGTGGAACTATAATTTAATAAAATTTATAAACATCTAAAATAACTGTTTCAGAATAAAAATCCTCCAGCAGAAGTCACCTCTGGTGGATCTGTTTGACTCTGATGAAGAAATCCACGACTCAAACTACCTCGAGTCCGAAGAAAAGACAATAAGATGGCAAGAGAAGATCTTCAGCTCGTCAGAGGTGAAATTCTACAGCGAAGAAAAGAACTGCAAGAGCCAGCTCCAAAAAGACTACCACGAGCTGATTACCAGCGAGAATGTCCAAGGGTCCAGGCTGTTCACCTATACCGCGGACGATTCATATCGCCGGGACAAAACCGCGGTCACTTCAAGCAACTACAGCTCATTTTTATCCAGGAAAAATGCCTCGGCTTTGCCGAAGATCCAGAATCGCAAGCCGTTTAACGAGCGGTACAACAAGCAAGTGGTCGACAGCAGCCCAACTGACTCCAGGATTCGATCCAGTCACTATTTGTACCTGGACTGCAGCGTTATGCACGTGATGGTGGATTTGTCATCCAGGGAGCAAGTTTCTTCCGATCCCGAGACCTCGGAAATTCTTCTCTGCACGCTGACTTACAACAAAGCCGGCAAAGTTCTAAGCATCGACCCGGATATCAACAACGCCGAGCCTTATATCATCGAGAGCATTGGAATGAATTACGAGTACTGGATTGAACATGTTTCAATTTGTGATCCTCAAACTGATAATCCAACTAGTAATTTATTGGATGCAAGTACTTTGTTTATTTATTTAAAAAAAAATTATTTTAAATTATTAATTAATTTAATTTAATTAATAATCTATATTGTTAATAGAATAAGCGAAATTTTGTGGCCAGTATTTTGTGAACTATTGACATTTTTAAAAATATAAGCTCATCCTGATGTTACACTCATCAAGAGCTTTCATTTGAGTACCCACATCAATTTTTCATATATACATATATATAATATGTATAAATATATGAAAAATTGATGTGGGTACTCAAATGAAAGCTCTTGATGAGTGTAACATCGAGATGAGCTTAAATCTTGAAAAATGTCAATAATTAAGAAATTACATTGTATTTTGTCTACTGATGATATTTTTAACGATATAAGCTCATCCTGAACTTACACTCATCGAGACCTTTCATTTGAGTACCCACATCAATTTTTCACATATTTATATATAGACCGAGACCGATCTTGTACTTGACTTGGAGCGCACCAACTCCGGAAAATTAATAAATTTTCTTCTCGTCTCACCGAAATATTTTTTATAAAATTACTGAATTTTTATGCTTTTTTTTTTTGAGATTATTTAGTTTATTTTCAAGCCAGAAGTGAGAACAATTGGATTCACTATCACGAGATTACGGTTTTAAGTGTTTTTATACAATGATAGTCAATGCCGTGTCTTATCATTGTAGTTTAATGTCATTATATTGGTGGTTTATTAATTACTGTTATTTATTATTATAATTACTGTTTATTTATAATTGTTCTCATTGTTAAATTTAGTTCACTGATTTTTCTTGAGATTTTTAATGCTCCAGAGAATTGATAGTGAAGAATTTATTTTTCATGGTCAAGAAGATGGTCATACTTTTTAAATTTTTATAAATTTACATTGATATAAAATAATTTTGCCACTGAAGTTCAAAAAATTGAAAAAAAAAAAATTTTAGCAATTAAATTATTATTAACAAAATTTAATTTAAAAAATTTCACGTTAAAATTAAAAAAAAAAATTATTTGTTAAAATTTTTTTAAAACATATTTTTTATAGTAATTTATTGGTAAAAAAAATTGACAGCTTATTTCCGTATTAAAAAGCATTTTATAAAAAAAATAATTTTAAAAATTTTATAAAAAAAAAATAATTCTATAAATTTTATAAAAAAAATAATTTTATAAATTTTATAAAAAAAAAATAACTCTATAAATTTAAAAAATAAATAATTCTTTGGGAATTATTTTTTAAAAAATTAAAAAAAAAATAATTCTATGGGAATTTAAAATAAATTTATAAATTCTACATGTAAAAAATTTTTACATTTAGAATTTTTCAATAAAAAATTTTTTATTAATTCAAAAAATAATTTAATATATTATTTTTTTTTGTTTCAGGAAATACCAAAAATTTACTATCAAGATAAAAATATTTCAGATATCGAATTACCACCTGCAAATATTTTACGTTTATTTTTAACATTAGATTTCACAGAAGCACGTGATTTTAATTACAATTCGATATTTATTACATACACAATCGATTTACCAAAATTCTGGAGCACGAATCATCGCGAAAGACTCTATGGAAGAACTCAGCGATGTAAAATGATAAATAAATCAGCTCATTTTAGTTACGTAGCTGAAATAACACTGGATCTTGATTTAAATTGTCTGAATGATGTGCCCTCGTGGCCTTATTTGTTAATTTCCGTCGGTTCTCTGGACAATTGGACCAGGTAATCCATATAATTCGAAAAAATTAATGTAATAATAAATGAAGATAGAACAAGCAAAAAAAAAAAAAAATAAATAAAATAAATTTTTTTCAGGTATCGGATAGAAGGCTACACATCAATACCTCTGCCATCGTCTTCTGGCTCTTACGAGTTCAGGTTACAAACTTGGAGACCGGTTTACGGAGTCGTCAATGCTCTGAGAAGATTTTTCACCGGTGGAACTGCTGAGCTGGAAGACATCGCTTACTGCGGAATACCCCGGGACCACGAAGGGAACAGCTTGGACAAAAAACAACTCAGAGTTGTACCCAGTGGAACTGTTGGTCTAAGAGTCAATATTGTTCAGCAGAGTAAGAGCAGTTCTAAAAATCGAGGATACAAGTTTCAGGAGAGATTGAACTCTGGAAGCTTGATTAATACTGTTAATAGTGTGCTAGAGCAGTTTAAAGCTGCGAGGGAGCGGATGATTCAAGCTAGGTCTGATAGAATTGATTTTTTAAATAAAGATTAGTTTTTTTTTTTATGAAAAATTAATGCCAAAAAATGTAATTAGTATTTTACCGTAAGTTAAAAATTTTAAATAATTTTTTTTTAAGTAAAAAATGTCATCAGTCGACAAAATACAATGCAATTTCTAAACCATTGACATTTTTTAAGATATAAGCTCATCCTAGAGTTACACTCTACGACACACGATAGGCGTCCCGACGCTTTTTTTTATAAGCCATCAATCATATCAGCTCGTTAGAGCTTCGGCGATTTATTTTAGTTTTGTTCAACTGCTATCATTACCAATAATTGTTAATTAGTCAGTTGTTATCATCACATTCATTTTTTATCAGTGAGATATCTTGTAATTAAATTAGAAAATAATAATGTGGAAAATTGTGTTAAATTACTTAGTAATTGAGTGCGGAATAAAAAATTTTCTGTATAAGTCCTGCGGAAATTCTTTCAAGGGATTTTCCCAAAAAGAATATTTTATAAAAAAAATTTTGAAAAAAAAAACGTCCCGATAAGTCAATTTTTGAAAAAGTTATGGCAATTTAAGCCACACCGTCCACAATCTGCTGGATTTTTAATTTTTTCGAAATGTAAAGCAAAATTTGAAAAAAATTTCCTCGAATTTTTTT
>JZSA01001254.1:0-23251 GCA_000956155.1 Cotesia vestalis
TGATAGCTTCACTCGATTGCAAAAAACAAATAAACGTCAAATTTGTTGCAGCCAATCAAATTAATTCGTCACGCCTATCTTTTTTCTCTTTCTTTTAAAAAAACCAAATTCCTGGCCCTAGTTATTATATTTAATAAAACTTACAATAATAAAATTAAAAAAATTTTTTTAATTTTCTTACCGTGTACTGCTAATATTGTCCTTGTTATTGACATTATTATTAACATTAAACCTGCAATTAGTAATATTATTAATAATCGGGACTAAAATCGGCGGCAGCTTAAAATCCAGCGCCAAATTCAGCTTTCCAGTCTCATTTCCTAGAAGATTATGCCTGGAATGAAACAGAGTATCAGTGGAGTTGCTCCTTTTTTTAAACTGGATCTTCTTAGCGTCTATCTTGTCGTTGTTGATGGAGGACAAGCTTCCGAAGCTCGGCTTCTGCGCGTGTCCCAAGTTAGAAGCTTCTTCGGCCTTGATCTTCACTGCGTCGAACTTGGTGCTGTTCTGCAGGTTCAGTCCACGGACACGCTCATTCTTGATGTTGCTGAACTTGTTCGCGCTGGATGTTAAGCACTTGGTCTGGGACCGCAGAAGCTCCCAGTTTTTCTTCGCGTTTATTATCACTTCCTCGCGGCGGACGTTCACACAGACCTGGGTGCTCAAGTCCAGGAACGCGGAATTGGACTGCTCTTTGGTGAGTCGCCAGGCCATCGCTGCGCGACGGACTTGTTCGTTGATCTGCATTGTTGAGAGAACCTGCAGGTTCGGTAAGTACGAGACCAGGAAGGATATACAGTCTGCGTTCAAGGTTACTGGGTTGCCATCGATTGTTATTTCCCGGATTTCTAGGGCTTTTGCTAGGCTGCCCATGTCTTCGATTCTGAAAAATAAATTTTTTTTTTAATTTATTTTTGAAAAAAAATATAAGATTTGATAAAAGCTGAATTATATTCATTCAAATTTTAATTAAAATTAAAAATTCATCGGGTAGAACAGTAAAAACTTCAACTTCTTTTATAAAATTCTTGTTCTAAATTAGGTTATGTTGTATGTCATCAATTAAGAGGTTATACACACTAAGAATTACAAAAAAATAATTTTTCTTTTTAATTTTTGTAATGGATATATATTCAAGTATATAAAACAGTAAATTTTATTAAACAAGTATTTTTAAAATAATATTTAAAAAAGTCTTTTCAAACTCAGGGAGCAAAATTGAACTTATTTTTAATTTTTAAATTTGACCATATTTTTCAGTAAATTATTTAAGGTAAAGCCCTAATTATTGACAGGGGTCTAAATATTTACACTCCAAATTATTTTTAAATAAATGTTAAATTTACACATAAAGATGCTAAATAATTTTGACGCATTGACGCAAAATTTTTTACTGTGTATTATTTAATTATCTGTAGGGGAGAAGAGGGTCAATTGAGCCACGGGGCAATTGAGCCACTCGACTTAAAAAATCGAAAAAATTGAAAAAATGCTCTATCCTCTTAGAATTAAATTCTAATGTGCCTAACTCATACATGATCAAAATTTGAAATCATTACAATCAATAAATTTTGAAAAATTGAGACTTTTGTATTGAGGGTAAATTTAGCAGACAGCTAATTTTTAGATTAATTTTGACTTAATGATTGTAAAAAAAATCTAAAAAATTTGTGAAAATTTCCATATGCATTTTTTTATACTATTTTTTCTGTAACAAATAAATTGTTTATAAATTATTAAAAAATTATCAGATGTCTGCTAAATTCACATTCATTATTCTTACTGTTTTTTTTTTTTTTATTTTAACCTAGCTAAAAAAATTTTTAAAATCTTTAAATAAAAAACGAAGTAAAACCAATAACTTCCCGATTTTTAAAAATTTTGAATTTTCTTAGCAAGAATTAAAAAATTGTCAATAATGCTGAAGTTAGCCGTCTTCTGTCAATTTTAAAAATTTTAATAACAAATCAATTACAATAAAAAAATTCTTCTAAAAATTTTCACTTGTAATTTTTATTAATTTTTCCATGTGGAATTTTTTAATTAAATTTTTTTTATAATAATTGCATTATTATAAAATTCTAAAATAATTTTTTATGTCTGCCAATTTCAGTGTCATAATTCTTAGATGTTTGCTAATTTTTACACACCGAACGTCATTTTCAGGTACAATTTCAGTAACCATACGCTACCGCCACCTACTGGAACTTTTAAACACTAAAAATTAAAATAAAAAAAAAATTCTAGATTATATCAACTACAATGTACATTTTTTTAAAATAAAAATAAAAAAAGAATTACAAATCAAAACAAAAATGAAAAATTATTAAAAAAAAAATAATTTGTATTTATAAATTTAAAAAATAAATTTTTGTTAACAAAATTAATAAAAAAAATTAAGAAGAATTTCGCATGACAATTTTCTTTAAAAAAAATGTAAAAAAAAGTAGTTACCTGTGATTTATTATTGCTAATTGGCATCACATAACCACCTCAATGTCTTGATCCAGTATTTCCTGAACAGCCAGTAAAAATCCACTAAAACTCAAAATCAATCGCCCGAGTATTAAATTTATATTTGTTTGTCATTGCGCTCTTGCTCTTGCTTCCTCTTTTCACAAACAATAATGATAATAATAAAAATAACAAAATTTATAAATATTTTTCACTATTGTCGTTAAAAATTTGTCCAATTTTTCGGCTCTGAGCATTGTTTTCTGAAACAAACAATAAAAAAATATATAAAATTACAAATATATATACTTAATATTTACAAACAAGTCTGTCATTTATTTCACTTGTTTTTATGCTAATTACACTTACTATGTATAATTTGTTATGCGCGTTGTCAAAACAAAATTTTCGCGCGAGAAATTTGAAATTTTTATTCTGCGCATGCGCAAGTGCGCGCATGCGCTCAGACGTTTGTAGACTATACATGTGTATAAAATCTAAAAAAAAAATAATTAAACAGAGATTATTGTTGTAATTAGTAATATAATTTTTTACAAATAATTAACAATGGTTTTATTAAACTTTTTACGGCAATTTACCAAGCCGAGGATTAGTATCACTAGCACTAGTTTGATGTTAAAAAATAATTATGCTGTGGCAGGTAATTGATTTTTTTGTTATTTAGAGGTTATTAAATTTTATTTACATTAATTATTTATTTATCTTTTAAAAAATAGAAATTTTTATAAAGATAATTATTAATAATAAAAAAAAATTATTTTATTATCGTCATAAAAAATTTTGATATTGAAATCAGCTGATGGACATTTTTTTTGTTTTGTTTAAAAATTATTTTTTTTTACAATCTAATTTTTTTTTTTTTTTATTGAAAAGTATTTTTTAAATTACTATAAATTAAAGACGGATTTATGACAATAATAATGAAAATGTCAAAATAAATTAAAAAAATTTTTTAATGTTAAAAAAAATTTTATGATTGCAAAAAATTTTTAATTAAAATTGTCAAAACTTTTTTTTCACTGTCAAAAAAATATTTTCATCAATTAATTTTCTAGAAAAAATTTTTTTGTTATTCTATCTTTAATTACTTTCATTAAAAAAAAATTTGATTGTTAAAAAGTCAATTTTATGATAACACCAAAGTTGACAGAGATTAAAAATTTATTTAGAATTTTGTAGCAATTAAATTATTAAAAAAAAATTAATTAAAAAGTTTCACATGTGAAAATTATTAGAGGACTTTTTTTATCGTAATTGATTTGTTAAAAAAATTAAAAAAATTGACAGTTGGCCGCTAACTTCAGTATTATTTTATGACACTGAAGTCGAGAGACATCTGATAATTTTTAGAATTTTTTTAGCTAACAAATTAAAGTAAAAAAATTTAATTTAAAAATAAATTAATCACCAAAAAATTTTTCTAGCTGCTGCTTCGCTGGGAAAAGTAAAAAAAGGAAAAAAAGGAATGGGACCTGCACCAAAAGTCGAGCTTCCTGTAGAAACTGACCCCCACCGACTAGTAAACTACGTCTGCGGTACAAATCTCCTAAAAGAAGGAGGTGAGGACGTGAAAATAAAACCCGACTCAGAGTACCCGGATTGGCTGTGGAACATCCACGTGGGCAAGCCCAAGACTCTGGAGGAGCTGGACCCGAACACCAAAGCCTACTGGAGGAAGCTTCGCAAGCAGGCGATTAGACTCAACAACCAGAGACTAAAGCACAGAACTTTGGGTCCATTCTAAAACAAAGTCTTATTTAATTTAATTGTTAACTCGATTTTTCTAAAATAAATACTGGATTAATTGTAATTATTTGTGTGCTTTGATAGCTTGTTAGTCATTGCCATTGCCATCGTTACTCATTGCCTTGAGTCTTTAATCGGCTTACGTTTTGATAAGAGTAATTACATATTAATTGTTGTAATATTTAATTTGTAAATAAGGGTGTCGGCGGAATAATTGTTTATGGATAAATGGATTAAGATAATTTTAATGATGAGATGTTAATCGCTCCTTAGTTGAGATATATAGATGTATTTTATCATTGGATCAAATTTTATCCTGCATTGAAAAACTGGTCGTTAATATTAAAAATATTATTATTAATATTAAAAAAAATTATTGAACTTAAAAAAATTTTGTCCGAGGGTATTTTGTGCGTGGGTATAGAGCTCAGTTTTATATATTACCCGTGAGAGAGACCACCTGACTTTTGAACTATTTAGAAAATTTTATAGTATATTTTTCCTTCTAAAAATTTATATATACTATTCACAATATATCACTCTTCGTATTATATTACATTACTATGTATTTCTTCTGGCTGTTGAAAAACTTAGTCCCACAGTCTGTTAATAAATAATAATAATAATAAATAATAAATCTAGTAGATAATCACACAGATCGATAAACCCGTCGGGAACAACCACACAACATAAAATATCCCATCATACACCTTAAAGTTATTAATAAAAATTATTCCGGGTTAATAATCTGCGTTTATGCAACATTTACCGATCAACTATTATTTAATATGAGTGATTTACAAGTGTAAATACTCGAATTATTAACAAGCCATTAATGAACAATTTTATTATTATTTATCGTTCATGTTAATGCGCGTTGCAAGATAGCGAATTGTATAAATACGTGGTGATAACTGTGATTAATCATTACCAAGAGCTTCTTCAGTGTGAACAATAGTTTAAAGGTACTTTCTTCATTCATTGGCGCTGCAAAGCCAAAAGGGCGTATAAATTAATATGCGCCCTTTTGGCATTTGGGTCGCGAAATATTTATTAACATTTAATAAATAATTTATTAACTGTTAATAAATTATTAATTTTTTAAATAATTAAAATTACTTAAAAAATTATGAATTATTATTTTTAAAATTAAAATTTATGATTAATTATTTAAAAAATTTCTTAGATGCGTGTACTTGCAGTAATCGCTGCACTTTACCTGGCGACTTGCGCTGCAGAAGAAGGGAAGATAGTCTGCTACTGGGGTAGCTGGTCAGTCTACCGGCCGGACAGCGGAAAATTCGAGATAGAGAACATAGACCCTCACCTTTGCACACATTTGATCTACACTTTCGTAGGATTAGATGGCAGCGATGTAAAAATCCTGGACCCGTGGCAAGACACCCCCAATGACTACGGCAAGGACGGGTTCGGAAGGTTCAACAAGCTCAAGCTCAAGAACCCTGCCTTGAAAACTCTGGTAGCAATCGGCGGGTGGAATGAAGGATCCACCAAGTACTCACAAATGGCAAGCAATCCTGAATCCAGAGAGCGTTTCGCTGATAACGCAGTCGCGTTTGTCAAGAAGTGGGGCTTCGATGGGTTCGACCTGGACTGGGAGTACCCGGCCCAGCGAGGTGGCTCGTCGAATGACGTTAAAAACTTCGTCGAGCTTGTTAAAGTCCTGGGGAAGAAATTACACAGTCAAGGGTTGTTACTTTCTGCTGCCGTTGCTGCTGCGGAATCTTCAGCTTCGCAGTCTTATGATATTCCAGAGATGAGTAAATACCTGGACTTTATTAATTTGATGGCCTACGATTTTCATGGGTCTTGGGAGCCCAGAACGGGACTCAATGCGCCTTTGCATGCCGCTTCTAGTGATTCTTATGATGCACGGAAAATGAATTCTGTGAGTATTTTATTCTAATTTTATCTGAAAAATAAGTTTAGGTAATAAAAGTTTAATTTTATGATCAGAAGACATTTAAAAATTTTTTTTATTTTTATAAAAAATCAATTGTAAAAAACAATTACTTACTTTTAAAAAGTTTGCACTTGTAATTTTTTTTAATTTCTATAAATAAATTTTTTTTATAGAAATTAAGTAATAAAAATCCTAAAAATTGACAAATATCAATTTTTTATAAATTAAAAAAATTATAACCAAAAAAGTATTAAAAATTGCAAACATTAACCAACTTATGAATTTTCAGGAAGCAGCAGTGAAATACTGGTTATCGAAAGGCGCTCCAAAAGAGAAACTAATCCTCGGAGTTCCAACATACGGTCGCGCATTTACTCTTTCAAACCCCAGCGACAATGGAATCGGCGCCGCTTCTTCAGGGCCTGGAACCGCTGGACCCTACACCCGGGAGGCAGGAATGCTGGGGTACAACGAAATTTGTAAAGCGCTGATAGAAGGCGACTGGAACGTCTACTACGACGGAGAAAGAAAAGCTCCCTGGGCCCACAAAGAAAACCAGTGGGTCGGGTTCGACAACGTAGAGTCGATAGAAGCCAAGGCTCAGTTTGCCAAAAAAATGGGCCTAGGTGGAGCCATGGTATGGAGTATCGAGACTGACGACTTCCGCGGCACCTGTGGAGAAAAATATCCACTGATTAAGACTCTCTGTGCTGTTTTCCGCGGTGGTAAGGAAGTTACCGAAGAGGGAGCTTCTGCAGGAACTACTGTTCCAAATGGTTCCAAAGGAACAACTGTTCCAAATGGTTCCAAAGGAACAACTGTTCCAAATGGCTCTACCCTCGGAGTTCCAACATACGGTCGCGCATTTACTCTTTCAAACCCCAGCGACAATGGAATCGGCGCCGCTTCTTCAGGGCCTGGAACCGCTGGACCTTACACCCGGGAGGCAGGAATGCTGGGGTACAACGAAATTTGTAAAGCGCTGATAGAAGGCGACTGGAACGTCTACTACGACGGAGAAAGAAAAGCTCCCTGGGCCCACAAAGAAAACCAGTGGGTCGGGTTCGACAACGTAGAGTCGATAGAAGCCAAGGCTCAGTTTGCCAAAAAAATGGGCCTAGGTGGAGCCATGGTATGGAGTATCGAGACTGACGACTTCCGCGGCACCTGTGGAGAAAAATATCCACTGATTAAGACTCTCTGTGCTGTTTTCCGCGGTGGTAAGGAAGTTACCGAAGAGGGAGCTTCTGCAGGAACTACTGTTCCAAATGGTTCCAAAGGAACAACTGTTCCAAATGGCTCTACAGGAACTACAGTTCCTGGAACTAAAGTTCCAGGAACCACGGTTCCTGGAACCAATGTTCCAGGAACTGAAAACACCGAAAAAGAGACGTGGACTCCAGAAAATGGATCTCCAATTACTCCTTCGCCGACTCCCAGTGGCCAGTGCAAGAGAGCAGGTATGGTTAGTGATCCAAAATCTTGCGGATTCATAAAGTGCGCCTTAAATGACCAAGGAGGTTATGACGAGTTTCCAATGCCATGTCCAGCTGATTCAAACAATAAATCAAAACATTATAAAACTATATTTTTATAAGATTACAAACTTACGCAATTAAATCACTTACCTGTTGTATTTGTTTTATAATATTTGACTGCTATTATTCATAAACATGTTTACGCTGCACACCTGCGCGTGTCATATGTTTACACTCGACTTACACTTTTCGGTTGGTAACAATCACAACAATGGCCGCCCTTCTGCAACTGACCCTTGAAACAATCTTAACCTTAAAGACCTTCTCTGCTCAAAGTTACAATTTTTTATCCTCTGTTGCGGTTCCGGTTGTTAATTTTTCTCACTCGCCTAAAACAAATTAAATAAATAAATATTTTTTTAACCTCCAAAATCTTTAATAGTTAATTTATCAACCAACATGAACGAATCCAATAAATCATCTGTCGGTCATCAATTTCGACGGAGTTAAGTATTTTATTGTAAAAAAGAAATAAATTTGATTGAATAAATACCGATATTTGGACTATTGCAGTCATCAATAAATCTTGTTGTCGCTATCCTAGCGACTATGATAGCGAGTTGAATAAATAGCGCGGGACACCCTGGGAATTTATCACATCAGCAGGTTACTTTTGAGCAACAAGGTTAGTTAATTGTTTGCTAATTATCCGTCATTAAATTCCAAAAACTAGTTACTTTTAATAAAACTTGCCTTGTTTCAATTGACTAGGTTAGAAAGAAGAAATAAATTAACTGATCATTATATTTTTATTCCAGATGCGTTTCATTATTCTTCTGGCGACTCTTTGTTTGGCCGCGGCCTACCCTTCCGCTGATAACTGTAAGTAATTTATTAAATAAGCAATAAGCTTCAATTCAATTAATTAAACTAACCTTCATTTTTGTACTTCAAAGCTGGGTTCGTCGATGTTGACGTTCCTATGTCCATGGAGCCGAGTGATACTGACGAAGTTGTTGCTGATGGTAATCCTGGAGAAGAAATGCCGGAAACTGTTGAAGATGGTGCAGAAGAAGGTAGTAATGGCTCAAAGGTCGAGGACTCCTCAAACGATGAGGAAAGTAATCCTGAAGAAGGTGATCTAGGTGAAAAAGGAGAGACCTATGATGAGTATCCTGAAGAACCTATTATGACCACTAATCTGTGTACCAAAGCTGGAAACATCCGAGATCCAGAAACTTGCGGATTTGTTGTGTGTTCTGAAGATTTCGACGGCAGTTTCATTGAGTTGCAGCGTCAGCCCTGTCCTCATCAAACTTGCTTCGATGAAGAAAATAACCGCTGCGAATGGAAGAGCAAATTGAACCTTTAAATATCTGAAAAAGTTCAATCATTTATTAGTATTAATGCAATTTATGAAAAAGTTTACAATAATTAAGTTTTATTAAAGGAATTTTTAAATTATAATTACTTTTTAATAATTTTGGTTGCTATCGATTTTAATTTCCTGTTTTCATTGCAAATCTTTGTTCAGGTTATAAGATTTTTTGTATTGTTGGTTGTGTCCAACTTAACCTTATTTGTTGTACCGAATCTAAAAAAATAAGAATTGTAATGTAATTTATAAAAATATTTCAATAAAAAATTTAAAATTAAGACCTGTATTTATTTAGTTATTTTGAGTCTTGCAGAAAACAGCATGAAAAGCATACAAATATTTCTAATGATGATGATGATATTAATAACAATGAAGATGATGTTACAACAAATATTTCTAATGATGATGATGATATTAATAACAATGAAGATGATGTTACAACAAATATTTCTAATGATGATGATGATATTAATAACAATGAAGATGATGTTACAACAAATATTTCTAATGATGATGATGATATTAATAACAATGAAGATGATGTTACAACAAATATTTCTAATGATGATGATGATATTAATAACAATGAAGATGATGTTACAACAAATATTTCTAATGATGATGATGATATTAATAACAATGAAGATGATGTTACAACAAATATTTCTAATGATGATGATGATATTAATAACAATGAAGATGATGTTACAACAAATATTTCTAATGATGATGATGATATTAATAACAATGAAGATGATGTTACAACAAATATTTCTAATGATGATGATGATATTAATAACAATGAAGATGATGTTACAACAAATATTTCTAATGATGATGATGATATTAATAACAATGAAGATGATGTTACAACAAATATTTCTAATGATGATGATGATATTAATAACAATGAAGATGATGTTACAACAAATATTTCTAATGATGATGATGATATTAATAACAATGAAGATGATGTTACAACAAATATTTCTAATGATGATGATGATATTAATAACAATGAAGATGATGTTACAACAAATATTTCTAATGATGATGATGATATTAATAACAATGAAGATGATGTTACAACAAATATTTCTAATGATGATGATGATATTAATAACAATGAAGATGATGTTACAACAAATATTTCTAATGATGATGATGATATTAATAACAATGAAGATGATGTTACAACAAATATTTCTAATGATGATGATGATATTAATAACAATGAAGATGATGTTACAACAAATATTTCTAATGATGATGATGATATTAATAACAATGAAGATGATGTTACAACAAATATTTCTAATGATGATGATGATATTAATAACAATGAAGATGATGTTACAACAAATATTTCTAATGATGATGATGATATTAATAACAATGAAGATGATGTTACAACAAATATTTCTAATGATGATGATGATATTAATAACAATGAAGATGATGTTACAACAAATATTTCTAATGATGATGATGATATTAATAACAATGAAGATGATGTTACAACAAATATTTCTAATGATGATGATGATATTAATAACAATGAAGATGATGTTACAACAAATATTTCTAATGATGATGATGATATTAATAACAATGAAGATGATGTTACAACAAATATTTCTAATGATGATGATGATATTAATAACAATGAAGATGATGTTACAACAAATATTTCTAATGATGATGATGATATTAATAACAATGAAGATGATGTTACAACAAATATTTCTAATGATGATGATGATATTAATAACAATGAAGATGATGTTACAACAAATATTTCTAATGATGATGATGATATTAATAACAATGAAGATGATGTTACAACAAATATTTCTAATGATGATGATGATATTAATAACAATGAAGATGATGTTACAACAAATATTTCTAATGATGATGATGATATTAATAACAATGAAGATGATGTTACAACAAATATTTCTAATGATGATGATGATATTAATAACAATGAAGATGATGTTACAACAAATATTTCTAATGATGATGATGATATTAATAACAATGAAGATGATGTTACAACAAATATTTCTAATGATGATGATGATATTAATAACAATGAAGATGATGTTACAACAAATATTTCTAATGATGATGATGATATTAATAACAATGAAGATGATGTTACAACAAATATTTCTAATGATGATGATGATATTAATAACAATGAAGATGATGTTACAACAAATATTTCTAATGATGATGATGATATTAATAACAATGAAGATGATGTTACAACAAATATTTCTAATGATGATGATGATATTAATAACAATGAAGATGATGTTACAACAAATATTTCTAATGATGATGATGATATTAATAACAATGAAGATGATGTTACAACAAATATTTCTAATGATGATGATGATATTAATAACAATGAAGATGATGTTACACCAAATATTTCTAATGATGATGATATTAATAATAATGAAGATGATGTTACAACAACTTCAAGTCTTCCTGATGATGATGATGATGATGATGATGATGATGAAGAACTTACTTCTACAACAGAATCACCTCCAACCACCACAAGTCCACCTACAAAAAAAAATAACCGTAAGGTCAGGTGTCGTCACCCTGGAAACATGCCAGATCCAGCGTCCTGTGGTTACATCGCCTGTCAGCCCCTTGGAAATGGAAAGTATAAAAAGTACTTCATGCGTTGCGGCTTGGGCACTTGCTTCGATCCAGTATCCATGATCTGCGGCTTTGATCGCAATTATAAATTCTGAATTTAATCTGCTTGAATTGGATTAATAGCTGAATCCTTGTAGCTTATTTACTGAAATACAACAAGATGATATATTCAATAATTGTATGTATTTTTATTTCTAATGAAAAATATTCCAAATAAACATGCATAATTGTTGTCAATGACCTTTGAAAAATTAAACCACCGGCGAATAAATGAGATTAAAAAGCCAAAAAAAAAAAACCGAGTGTATAAAATGTTATCAAAAAGTCTAATATACTTATCACCTAAATTTGATTAGATATTCTGTTATATATTATATTCTAGCAACTATAATTTTTATCGCTACCTATCTATTATGCGTAAAATCGGCGATAACGGATCTTATAAGAATCCCGCGGGTGATGAAATCATTAGAATTTTAATTTAACATCCAAAGATGCGAGTTTTAATTGCCTTGGCGTTTTTGATGGCCTGCGCTGCCGAAAGTAAGTTTGAGACAATAAATAATTTATTAATAATTATATTTTTTTTTAATTTGAAATTAACTTTGATTAAAATTTTTTGGAATTTGAAATTTGTGATAATTTCTTTATTCAATTTAAAAATTTAAATTTAACATAGGAATTTTTTCTTTATTAACATGATAGAAATATCCATGTGACATAGGAAAAATTCATTTATGACATGAAAAAAAATTGTTTTTTTTTTTCAATTGAAAAAAAAAATAGAAATCGAAAAAACACCATTCTGAAATTTTCAGGATATTTGTAGAAAATGTCAAAGTTTCATATGAAAAAAAGAAAAAAAAAATTAAAAATTTTTATCAGTGAAAAATTCGGAGTTTTTTTTTGGAAAATCTAAAAAATAACGATGAAGATAGATTTGAATAATTTTTTTCTATTTTTTCCCCAAAAGAAGATTTAATAAAAAAAATTTTTAAAAAAAAAAACGTCCCGATAAGTCAATTTTTGAAAAAGTTATGGCAATTTAAGCCACACCGTCTATAATGTGCTGGATTTTTAATTTTTTCGAAATGTAAAGCAAAATTTGAAAAAAATTTCCTCGAATTTTTTTATCACAAACCGACTGTATATCACTGTTTTGCTTTTAAATTATCTGAAATTGCTCGAATGAGAAAATTGTTATGTAAATTTGTAATCATTAAATTAAGTTACATAAATTTTTTCTATGTCACATGGATATTTTTATCATGTTAATAAAGAAAAAATTCCCATGTTAACATTGGAAAAATTTCTATGTCAACATAGGAATTTTTTCTATGCAAAAATAGCAAAAATCCCTATGTTTTTTTCGCCGTGTGAATGACACTAAATTTCACTAAAAAAAAAAACCGATTTTATCAAATGACTACCTTGGAAAAAAATTTTTTCTTATTCTCTTAATAATATATATAATTATTTTAAGGAAAAATTGTGTGTTACTTCGGCAGCTGGTCAGTATACCGCCCGGGTAACGGAAGATTCAGCATAGAAAACATAAACCCTCACCTATGCACTCACTTGGTCTACACATTCGTGGGATTAAAAGGCACCAGCATCAGAGTTCTGGATCCATGGCAAGACTTACCTTCAAACTACGGCAAGGACGGGTTCAGAAGGTTCAACAAATTAAAATTGAAGAATCCTGCTTTGAAAACTCTGGTAGCGATTGGCGGGTGGAAAGAAGGATCGAGGAAGTACTCATTAATGGCGAGCAATCCTGAATCCAGAGAGCGCTTCGCTGATAACGCAGTCGCGTTTGTCAAACAGTGGGGCTTTGATGGGTTTGACCTGGACTGGGAGTACCCTAACCAGCGCGGTGGTCAACCGAGGGATGTTCAGAACTTTATGGAGCTCCTGAAAGTAATGAGACCGAAATTTAATGAGCAAGGATTGATACTGAGTGCTGCTGTGGCGGCTGCTGAGTCCTCAGCTGCTAAGTCTTATGATATTGTGGAGATTAGTAAGTACCTGGACTTTATTAATCTTATGGCGTATGACTTTCATGGGTTCTGGGATCACAAGACTGGACATAATGCTCCTTTGTTTGCTGCTCCGGGTGATTCTGAAGATCTCCAAAAATTTACATCTGTAAGTATTTAGCTTTTATGAATCATTTTAGATTAAAAAAAAAATAAAGGCTACAAACATCTAAAAGTAAAAAAAAAAAATTTCTTTGAAAAAAATAAAAATTTTTTTTTTTCAAATTTCTTGAAAAATTAATCTCTTTGATTGGAAAAATAAAGATTTTTAAGAAAAAAAAATTTTTTTTCATTGAAGAAATGAATGAAAATCGAAAAATTGCTCATAATGGTGATTTTTGGAAAAACAAAAAATTTGAAGCTTCGGGGCACTATAAAAAAAAAATCGCAGCGCTTTGAATTTTTCAGGGATTTTAGGGGACACTTGGAGGTTGAAAAATTACCAACGATATCTTTTGTTCATCCATTTTATCCAAAGTTATACCAAGTTATCCAAATATCCTTAATTATGCGAATTTTTGTCTTTTTTTCAGTTAAAGTTTTCAATTCAAAAAAAATTTTTTTGACAAAAGATATTCACAGTATCTTATAGAAAATATTGTGTAGTTTTCAAAAGCGTCCTTCGATTTTCTATACGATCATTATTTCCAGAGTTATTGATTGTCAAAGTGAAAAAGTACTTTTTTGCTTTGACTGACGATAACTCCGCGGCAAATCATCGTACAGGCTTTTTGATTACGTCAAATTGAAGGGCATTAAATTTTCTAAAAAAGCTTTTCAGCGAAACAATGGAAAAAAATTTTTTTGAAGCCCGTAGACCTTTTTTAAAACGAAAAAAAAATTTGGAAAATGTTTTTTTTGTAGTTTTCTTAGGATTTCTCCAGACCCGAACATGATAAAAAATTTTCATGGTCATATCTGAAAACTAGACTCTTGGAGCTACAATTTGCTTTTTTTTTCGCTGTACGATAATTTTTTTCGGAGTTACAGCTCGTTGAAAATCACCCAAAAATTTCGAATTTTTTTTATATCCCTTAATTTTTGTGACTAGTGTATTATGCGAGAATTTGAAGGTTGATAAGTTTAATAGTTATTAAAATAATTTTTCTTTCAGTTAAAATAATATTTTAATTAGTATAATTAATGTTAAAAAATAGTTTAAATGAATAAATAATTTAGTGAACTTACTTTAAAAGATTCTGTTTAAATTCTGCAGTTATTTTGACAGAACTTTTGTTTAAGAAGACGATACAGCTTTTATGTAGTTAGTTAATTTCACCAGCAATTGTAAAGCCAACGCAAGTTACAAGCTATTCTATCATTTTTTTAAATTATTATTGACATTATAATTATCTTTATGATTATTATTATTATTATTTCTTAGTATATTACTTCTTAGTGTATTATACATTTTCTTTATCTTTACTCATTGTAAATGTACACTCTGTAAAAATAAATTTTGAGTCTTGGCTGCTAGAGGACTTGTAGTCCTGTGGCCATTTAAATAAATACATTATTATTATTATTATTATTATTATTATTATTATTATTATTAGCTTTAAAAAAAATCTACTTTCATTTCGGCTGCCGAATAATTTTTTTTTTAAGTATCTACTGTCATAAAAAAAGTGTTATTCTTAATATTTGTCAACTAATTTAATACTCACACTGCAAAAAAGATCAAATAAAAATAATTTAAACCAAGATAATTGCTTGACCTTGAGAGAGTGAGAGTAAAGCACTACTTACGCTTCGCGTTGAGACGTGCAATAGAAACTTTTTGTTAATTAACTAAAGCATATATACTCACCTCTCGGATATTCCACTATAGAAACTGACTGATTTTAGCCAGATCATGCTGTAAAAAAATTTTCATGAATTATTTTCAATGTTCTAAAAATTAAATAATGTTAAGAATAAATTTCAAGATCATAAAAAATGCAGTTGTTAACAATTTTTGGACTTTTTTATGAAAGCGATTAACTACTGGAACATTATTCTACGTCAATTTTTAATTTGTAAAATTATGTCGCTACTTTTATCGTGTTTGTAGGTTAACATTGATTCAAACAATAAATCAAAACATTATAAAACTATATTTTTATAAGATTACAAACTTACGCAATTAAATCACTTACCTGTTGTATTTGTTTTATAATATTTGACTGCTATTATTCATAAACATGTTTACGCTGCACACCTGCGCGTGTCATATGTTTACACTCGACTTACACTTTTCGGTTGGTAACAATCACAACAATGGCCGCCCTTCTGCAACTGACCCTTGAAACAATCTTAACCTTAAAGACCTTCTCTGCTCAAAGTTACAATTTTTTATCCTCTGTTGCGGTTCCGGTTGTTAATTTTTCTCACTCGCCTAAAACAAATTAAATAAATAAATATTTTTTTAACCTCCAAAATCTTTAATAGTTAATTTATCAACCAACATGAACGAATCCAATAAATCATCTGTCGGTCATCAATTTCGACGGAGTTAAGTATTTTATTGTAAAAAGAAATAAATTTGATTGAATAAATACCGATATTTGGACTATTGCAGTCATCAATAAATCTTGTTGTCGCTATCCTAGCGACTATGATAGCGAGTTGAATAAATAGCGCGGGACACCCTGGGAATTTATCACATCAGCAGGTTACTTTTGAGCAAAAAGGTTAGTTAATTGTTTGCTAATTATCCGTCATTAAATTCCAAAAACTAGTTACTTTTAATAAAACTTGCCTTGTTTCAATTGACTAGGTTAGAAAGAAGAAATAGATTAACTGATCATTACATTTTTATTCCAGATGCGTTTCATTATTCTTCTGGCGACTCTTTGTTTGGCCGCGGCCTACCCTTCCGATGATAACTGTAAGTAATTTATTAAATAAGCAATAAGCTTCAATTCAATTAATTAAACTAACCTTCATTTTTGTACTTCAAAGCCGAGTTCCTCGATGTTGACGTTCCTCAGCCCATGGATCCAAGTAATACTGCCGAAGCTGTTGCTGATAGTAATTCTGGAGAAGAAATGCCGGGAAGCCTTGAGGTTGGAGATGAAAAAGGTGGTAAAGGGTTGTCAAATGAGATGGAAAAAAATCCTGAAGAAGGTGATCAAGGTGAAAAAAAAGATACCAATGATGAGCTTTCTCAAGAGCCAACCACTAATCTGTGTACCAAAGATGGACACGTCCAAGATCCTGAAACTTGCGGATATGTTATGTGTTCCAAAGGTTCCGACGGCAGCTTCCATGAATTATATCGTCAGTCGTGTCCTCATCAAACTTGTTTCGATGAAGAAAATAACCGCTGCGAATGGAAGAGTAAATTGAACCTTCAAATATCTGAAAAAGTTCAATGATTTATTAGTATTAATTAGATTTCTGAAAAAGTTTACAATAATTAAGTTTTATTAAACGAATTTTTAAATTATAATTACTTTTTAATAATTTTGGTTGCTATTGATTTTAATTTCCTGTTTTCATTACAAATCTTTGTTCAGGTTATAAGATTTTTTGTATTGTTGGTTATGTCCATCTTAACCTTATTTGTTGTTTCCAGATGCGTTTCATTATTCTTCTGGCGACTCTTTGTTTGGCCGCGGCCTACCCTTCCGATGATAACTGTAAGTAATTTATTAAATAAGCAATAAGCTTCAATTCAATTAATTAAACTAACCTTCATTTTTGTACTTCAAAGCCGAGTTCCTCGATGTTGACGTTCCTCAGCCCATGGATCCAAGTAATACTGCCGAAGCTGTTGCTGATAGTAATTCTGGAGAAGAAATGCCGGGAAGCCTTGAGGTTGGAGATGAAAAAGGTGGTAAAGGGTTGTCAAATGAGATGGAAAAAAATCCTGAAGAAGGTGATCAAGGTGAAAAAAAAGATACCAATGATGAGCTTTCTCAAGAGCCAACCACTAATCTGTGTACCAAAGATGGACACGTCCAAGATCCTGAAACTTGCGGATATGTTATGTGTTCCAAAGGTTCCGACGGCAGCTTCCATGAATTATATCGTCAGTCGTGTCCTCATCAAACTTGTTTCGATGAAGAAAATAACCGCTGCGAATGGAAGAGTAAATTGAACCTTCAAATATCTGAAAAAGTTCAATGATTTATTAGTATTAATTAGATTTCTGAAAAAGTTTACAATAATTAAGTTTTATTAAACGAATTTTTAAATTATAATTACTTTTTAATAATTTTGGTTGCTATTGATTTTAATTTCCTGTTTTCATTACAAATCTTTGTTCAGGTTATAAGATTTTTTGTATTGTTGGTTATGTCCATCTTAACCTTATTTGTTGTATCGAATCTAAAAAAAAAAAAGAATTGTATTGTAATTTATAAAAATATTTCAATAAAAAATTTAAAATTAAGACCTGTATTTATTTAGTTATTTTGAGTCTTGCAGAAAACAGCATGAAAAGCATGAAAATTAATTTAGCCGACACTCAAAAATTTTTGATTTTTTTTATTAATTAAAATTTGAACGAAAAAAAAATTTTTTTTTAATTTCACGTATAATTTTTAAAATTTTCTGCATGTGAAAATTTTTTTTTTAATTTTTTAAAAATTATTTTTCGATAAAATAAATTATAAAAATTTTTAAATGTCGGCTAATTTAATTTTCATTAAAATTAGCAGTCACTTGACCCATTTTTAATTTTTTTTTTTAACAAATCAATTTGTTCTAAAAAAATAAGATTTTGAATTTTTTAAAATTTTTCCATGTCAATTTTTTTTGCGATAATTTATTTGTTAAAAAAATTCTAAAAATTATAAAATATCTGCTAAATTAATTTACACAAAAGCAGCAGACTGGTTTTGAAAATTTTTTCATTACAATATATTTTTTTTTAATTTTGACAGACGGAATTTTTTTTTGGCGCTTGAAGAAATTAATTTAGCGCTTTTGTGTATTTTTTTGATTAAATATTTATTTTATTTAAAACTTAAGTAAAAAATAATTTCGAATTAATTTAGCAGATATTTAATAATTTAAAAAAATTTTTTAACAAATAAATTATGGCAAAAAAAATTATTATGTAGGAATTTAAAAAAACTATAAATGCAATTTAAGATTATTTAAAATTATTTGACATAATTCAAATTTATTTGTATTTAAATTTGAGTTTAAAAAATAATTCAAAGTTTGTAAATAATTCAGGTGACGCAAATATTTAAAATTTTGTAGGAAATCCCACATTTGATTCTATTAATAATAATATTAAATAATAATAATAATAATAATAATAATAATAATAATAATAATAATAATAATAATAATAATAATAATAATAACAATAATCCCTGAGACAATATTACATTAAAAATAATCTTAATGCAATATTTTCTTCAAATTTCTTCAGTAAAATACTTAAAAAAATATTCTTCCTAAATTAAATCTAAAAATATCACATTTAAAAAAAATATTTTCAATAGTATCTAAAAAAAAAAAAACCTTAATAAATAAATAACCCTTAAAAACATAACAATAAAACAACAATAATTCACAGTCATGAAGATACTCTTGAAATGATCTATAATCTTGATATAAATCAATAAATTAGTCAATACTTCAACGTTATCTAAAATAAAATCTAGTAGATAATCACACAGATCGATAAACCCGTCGGGAACAACCACACAACATAAAATATCCCATCATACACCTTAAAGTTATTAATAAAAATTATTCCGGGTTAATAATCTGCGTTTATGCAACATTTACCGATCAACTATTATTTAATATGAGTGATTTACAAGTGTAAATACTCGAATTATTAACAAGCCATTAATGAACAATTTTATTATTATTTATCGTTCATGTTAATGCGCGTTGCAAGATAGCGAATTGTATAAATACGTGGTGATAACTGTGATTAATCATTACCAAGAGCTTCTTCAGTGTGAACAATAGTTTAAAGGTACTTTCTTCATTCATTGGCGCTGCAAAGCCAAAAGGGCGTATAAATTAATATGCGCCCTTTTGGCATTTGGGTCGCGAAATATTTATTAACATTTAATAAATAATTTATTAACTGTTAATAAATTATTAATTTTTTAAATAATTAAAATTACTTAAAAAATTATGAATTATTATTTTTAAAATTAAAATTTATGATTAATTATTTAAAAAATTTCTTAGATGCGTGTACTTGCAGTAATCGCTGCACTTTACCTGGCGACTTGCGCTGCAGAAGAAGGGAAGATAGTCTGCTACTGGGGTAGCTGGTCAGTCTACCGGCCGGACAGCGGAAAATTCGAGATAGAGAACATAGACCCTCACCTTTGCACACATTTGATCTACACTTTCGTAGGATTAGATGGCAGCGATGTAAAAATCCTGGACCCGTGGCAAGACACCCCCAATGACTACGGCAAGGACGGGTTCGGAAGGTTCAACAAGCTCAAGCTCAAGAACCCTGCCTTGAAAACTCTGGTAGCAATCGGCGGGTGGAATGAAGGATCCACCAAGTACTCACAAATGGCAAGCAATCCTGAATCCAGAGAGCGTTTCGCTGATAACGCAGTCGCGTTTGTCAAGAAGTGGGGCTTCGATGGGTTCGACCTGGACTGGGAGTACCCGGCCCAGCGAGATGGCTCGCCGAACGACGTTAAAAACTTCGTCGAGCTTGTTAAAGTCCTGGGGAAGAAATTACACAGTCAAGGGTTGTTACTTTCTGCTGCCGTTGCTGCTGCGGAATCTTCAGCTTCGCAGTCTTATGATATTCCTGAGATGAGTAAATACCTGGACTTTATTAATTTGATGGCCTACGATTTTCATGGGTCCTGGGAGCCCAGAACGGGACTCAATGCGCCTTTACATGCCGCTTCTAGTGATTCTTATGATGCACGGAAAATGAATTCTGTGAGTATTTTATTCTAATTTTATCTGAAAAATAAGTTTAGGTAATAAAATAACTGATCATTACATTTTTATTCCAGATGCGTTTCATTATTCTTCTGGCGACTCTTTGTTTGGCCGCGGCCTACCCTTCCGATGATAACTGTAAGTAATTTATTAAATAAGCAATATGCTTCAATTCAATTAATGAAACTAACCTTCATTTTTGTACATCAAAGCTGGGTTCGCCGATGTTGAAGTTCCTATGTCCATAGAATCAAGTAATACTGCCGAAACTGCTGCTGATGGTAATCCTTGAGAAGAAATTAAATTAATAATAATTGAGTTTAATCTAATTAATGAAACTAACCTTCATTTTTATATGTTGCAGCTGATGCTGGAAATTCCGACGCTTCTATCAACACGGCCGGCGACGATGATTCAGATTCAGCTTCCGAGTGTACCGAAGATAACAAAAACATTCCAAATGGAAAGTGTGGCTTCTTTTCATGCTCTATGATTACAAAAAATAAATATAGAAAAATTTCCTTTGATTGTCCTCATAATACTTGCTACGTTGAAGAATCCGACAGCTGTGAATGGAAAGAAAAATAATTTAAAAAAAAATTACTATTATTATTATTGTATGAAAAATTCTGAGCTCTGTAATGATATTCTCCCTCTGAAATATATATACATAACTTATTGCTTCATCAATTAATTTTATTCTTGTCTATTTAATCATTATTGAATTTTTATTTAATTTATATATCTTCTTAGTTTTGAAGAAATATTTAAAAATAAAAAAATTAGTTTTATAAATTTAATTTAAGGTAATTTGTTCGCTTTTAACTTTACGTAATTATATTTAATTTCTACCATTGTTTGAGTAACATAACCTCATTTGGAACAAGAATTTACAGCAAAAAAACAATAATTTTTACTGTAGTGTCACCAAATAATTTTTTTTTTTTTAATAAAATACTGAATTTGAGAGACATCTAATTTTTTTCTGACTTATTTCTGTCTGAAATGTGCAGAAATGCAAAAAAAAATTTTATACGCCCTTGTGCGTCATCAGTAACCCGAATTATAAATGCAATTTTCCAAAAATAATTTTTAGATCTAATTTGTTATTATAAAAAAATGTCGGCTAATTTTATACGTCATATTTTCTTTTACCTAAAACCAAACAAACATTAATCAAAAGTGATATCGATGAAAATCTAATAAATCAGATAAATAAACCTATACTCACCTATCAATTTAGACAAACATTACCACTTGATGTTCTAAGACTCCAAACAAACAAATATGACGCAACTGAGTCTTATAAATACAATGGAGTTCTATAAAAAATTATTAAAAATTTTTTTGACTGGTTACAAGCTTTGCAACCATGAAAATCTTCTTTGCGTTAGCTGTGTTGTACTTCACAGCTTGCGCCGCTGAAAGTAAGTATAAATAAGTTATGGAAAAAAAAATTGACATGTAGAATTTTTGAAAAATTAAAAATGCAATTTTTTTAAAATAATTTTTTAGAATTAATTTAATTGTTAAATAAAATTAAAAAATGGTCTGCGAACTTTAATGAGAATAAAACTAAAGTTAGCTGACGTTTTTAATTTTTTAATTTATTAAATTAAAAAAATAAAAAATTTATTCAAAAATTTTTTCAATTTTTTTTTACAACTGAAATTAATTTTTTTTTGTATAAAAATTTTTAATTAAAAAAAAATTTGACTTTCAGAAAAAATCGTGTGCTATTACCAATCTTGGTCGGTTTATCGTCTAGGAAATGGAAAATTTCAGATAGAAAACATCAACCCGAAACTTTGCACTCATTTGATTTACACCTTCGTCGGAATAAAAGGCAGCGAAATAAAAATCCTGGACCCGTGGCAAGACACCCCCAATGACTACGGTAAGGACGGATTCGGAAGGTTCAACAAGCTCAAGCTCAAGAATCCTGCCTTGAAAACTCTGGTAGCAATTGGCGGGTGGAAAGAAAACTCCACCAAGTACTCACAAATGGCAAGCAATCCTGGATCCAGAGAGCGTTTCGCTAATAACGCAGTCGCGTTTGTCAAGAAGTGGGGCTTCGATGGGTTCGACCTGGACTGGGAGTACCCGGCCCAGCGAGATGGCTCGCCGAACGACGTTAAAAACTTCGTCGAGCTTGTTAAAGTCCTGGGGAAGAAATTACACAGTCAAGGGTTGTTACTTTCTGCTGCCGTTGCTGCTGCGGAATCTTCAGCTTCGCAGTCTTATGATATTGCTAAGATGAGTAAATACCTGGACTTTATTAATTTGATGGCCTACGATTTTCATGGGTCCTGGGATCCCAGAACGGGACTCAATGCGCCTTTACATGCCGCTTCTAGTGATTCTTATGATGCACGGAAAATGAATTCTGTGAGTATTTTATTCTAATTTTATCTGAAAAATAAGTTTAGGTAATAAAAGTTTAATTTTATGATCAGAAGACATTTAAAAATTTTTTTTATTTTTATAAAAAATCAATTGTAAAAAACAATTACTTACTTTTAAAAAGTTTGCACTTGTAATTTTTTTTAATTTCTATAAATAAATTTTTTTTATAGAAATTAAGTAATAAAAATCCTAAAAATTGACAAATATCAATTTTTTATAAATTAAAAAAATTATAACCAAAAAA
>JZSA01001255.1:0-16556 GCA_000956155.1 Cotesia vestalis
TTCGGAAGGTTCAACAAGCTCAAGCTCAAGAACCCTGCCTTGAAAACTCTGGTAGCAATCGGCGGGTGGAATGAAGGATCCACCAAGTACTCACAAATGGCAAGCAATCCTGAATCCAGAGAGCGTTTCGCTGATAACGCAGTCGCGTTTGTCAAGAAGTGGGGCTTCGATGGGTTCGACCTGGACTGGGAGTACCCGGCCCAGCGAGATGGCTCGCCGAACGACGTTAAAAACTTCGTCGAGCTTGTTAAAGTCCTGGGGAAGAAATTACACAGTCAAGGGTTGTTACTTTCTGCTGCCGTTGCTGCTGCGGAATCTTCAGCTTCGCAGTCTTATGATATTCCAGAGATGAGTAAATACCTGGACTTTATTAATTTGATGGCCTACGATTTTCATGGGTCCTGGGATCCCAGAACGGGACTCAATGCGCCTTTACATGCCGCTTCTAGTGATTCTTATGATGCACGGAAAATGAATTCTGTGAGTATTTTATTCTAATTTTATCTGAAAAATAAGTTTAGGTAATAAAAGTTAAATTTTATGATCAAAAGACATTTAAAAATTTTTTTTATTTTTATAAAAAATCAATTGTAAAAAACAATTACTTACTTTTAAAAAGTTTGCACTTGTAATTTTTTTTAATTTCTATAAATAAATTTTTTTTATAGAAATTAAGTAATAAAAATCCTAAAAATTGACAAATATCAATTTTTTATAAATTAAAAAAAGTATAACCAACAAAGTATTAAAAATTGCAAACATTAACCAACTTATGAATTTTCAGGAAGCAGCAGTGAAATACTGGTTATCGAAAGGCGCTCCAAAAGAGAAACTAATCCTCGGAGTTCCAACATACGGTCGCGCATTTACTCTTTCAAACCCCAGCGACAATGGAATCGGCGCCGCTTCTTCAGGGCCTGGAACCGCTGGACCCTACACCCGGGAGGCAGGATACCTGGGATACCAAGAAATCTGCGAGATGCAGAAAAAAGGCGGCTGGAGAGTCTCTTACGACAAAGAAAGAGAAGCTGCATCGGCCTACAAAGGCAACCAGTGGGTCGGGTTCGACAACGTAAGGTCGATCAAGGCCAAGGCTGAGTTCGTCAAGAAAATGGGCCTAGGTGGCGCCATGGTCTGGGCTATGGACATTGATGACTTCAACGGCGTCTGTGGAGAAAAATATCCATTGGTTAAAACTCTCAATGCTGTTCTGCGTGGTGGTAAAGAAGTGTCCCAGGAAGAACCTTCCGAGACTGATAACTCTCAGGAATATGAGCCTGACCTTGATGATTCTCAGGACAATGAGCCTGATCAACCTGCTTCAGATTCTAAGGATGTGTGTACTAAAGTTGGGAACATCCCAGACTCTTCTTCATGTGGCTTCTTTACTTGTACTAATGATGGTCAAGGTGGATTTTTAAAGTACTCTATACCTTGTCCACCCGGACTTTGCTACAACTATCAAAAAAATCAGTGTGATTATAAATAATTGTAAAATCAATTTGTAAAATCTGAATCTTAGATCGGAGATTTTATTTTGATGATCTAAAAATCTTTAGAATTTTTTTTTTTTTATTAATATTCTTATTTTAAATTAATTAAAAATTATTTCTTACTTATTAGTTTGGTTTTGTTTTTTAGTTATTAAAACTAATAATTATTTCAACAATAAAAAAAAATTTTTAATAAAGTAAATAAATATTTACTATAAATTATTCTATGTATTTGCTTAGTAAATATTTAATATTCAAGATAGCAAAGTAACATCTGGAAATTGTGGAGTGTAGTGAAGCTTGCGCTCAACTTCAGTCTTTCGAGTTCTGTTTCCTTTGGTAGGAATAATGGTAACAATGGTGTCAGTCAGCTCCACTGGCCTGAGGGACCCGAAGAAGTCTGTTACTGGAACTTTTTCTGGATCTCGTCGGAATAGGTCCCGTCTAACGCCTACTGTTGATAAGCAGTAGTGTTTTGGGCACACTTTCAACTAAAATAAAAATAAAAAATAATAATTAATCACAACCATTGATTATTAATAATTAATAATTAATAATTAATAATAATAATAATAATAATAATAAATTAGGTATTTCAATTAAGAAAAATTTTTTTAAATGCATCAAAAGAAAATTTGAAAAAATACTTAATAATAATTATAATAAAATTTATAAAAAGTGATAGCTCTTATTATTATTATTATTATTATTATTATTATTATTATTATTATTATAATTATTATTATTATTAATTATTTAATTTTGAAAATAATAATAATCAATTTTTGAAAATTAATTTAACTGACATTTAAAAATTCTTAGAATTTTTTTTATTAAAAAAATCATTATAAAAAAATAAGAAAAAAAATTTTAGTAATAAAAATATGGAAAAATAATAATAATAATAATAATAATAATTATTATTATTATTATTATTATTATTTACTTACAAATTCACTAAGTTTCTTAGAGCTTGAAGGCTCGACTTTTTCTAAAAAGTCTAAAGCGTAGTATGTGTAGCGATCAATAATGTAAACACCGATATCTGGATCCACATGATGCTGGAAAATAAATTGACACGGTAAAAATTTGAATTTTTTAAATTCTTGCTCAAGGGTTAAAGATAAAGTAAAATTGATAAGGACCTATTTTTTAGAGAATTAAATTCTTAATAAAAAAGATTTTTTTTCTTATTTTTTCGTATTTAAGCCAAAATTAGCAATTTAAACTTTTGAAAACTACGGGTAATTTTTATAACTTAATTTTTTATTTTAAATCCAAAATTTGGATAAAAAAAAAAAAAGATAGAGTGAAATCGATAAGAATAAAATTCTCTAGAAAAAAGGTTGCTTATATTTTTTTGAATTTTCAGTATTTTAGCCAAAATTAGCTTGATATAATTTGAAAATTCAAAACTTTAATAAATAAGTTATTTTTTAATTATTAGTAATAATTTTTGAAAATAAAATAATAATAAACTTACAGACAAGGAATCTTCACCAACTTTACTGCTGGCGATGGCCAAAATATTAGGCGAGTAAATTTTCTCGTACATGGAGCTAGCCTGGCAAGTGTCGACAATGAACAAAATTTCATGGTACCTGCGCTTCTGCCACATCTGCTCAAGAGCGTCAGCCAAATCCTGACTGGTGATCTCCTCAGAGTCCTGGAACTTGAGGAACCCGTTGCCTCCGTGACCTGTCAAGTATATAAAAATATTGGAGCGCTCGTCAGTCAGCAGCTGCTTGGACCTCGGAGCTCCTGGAGGCAATCTGCCGGTCAGCAGCCTCACAAAGTTCTCGACAGTGACCTCGTATCCGCGGTAGTCCACCTCCACGTCGTCAGCATAGACGTTTATGTGCTGCTTGACGTTGTTGAAGACTGTCGCAGGTCGCGGGTTTCTCGGATTGCAGGCCATGTCGTCTGCTAACATCAGGATTATTTGGGAGTCTGGGATTCCCAGGCGCTTGATACTGTGGTACACTGACAGCGCGTTTGCTTCATGGCGGTAGTTAAACCAGAATCTTGATGTGCATACTAGAACTGCCCAATTATTTGAGTGACCGGTTTGTGGATTTGCCTGAAATTTTTAATTATTATTATTAATTATTTTTTTTTTTTTTAATTTAATTTTTAATTATTATTTTTTTTTTTATAATTTAATTATTATTTTTTTTTTTTTATAATTTAATCGTTAAATATTTTTTTTTTATAATTTAATTCTTAATTATTTTTTTTTTTAATTTAATTGTTAATTATTTTTTTTTTTTATAGTTTAGTTGTAAATAATTTTTTTTTTTAATAATTAAATTATTAATTATTTTTTTTTTATATTTTAATTATTAATCTTATTTTTTTTTATAATTTAATTATTTAAAATTTTTTTTTAATAATTATATTGACATTTAATAATTTTCCAAGTTTATTTGACAGGTTATGACAAAAATAATTTAAAAAATGAGAATTTTTAAAAATGATAATTAAAATTCAATAAAAAATTTTTTTTTTGAATATTTTTGACATTTAGTACTTCAATGATCAAAAATTAAAAAAAAAAAATTAAAAAAGTAGAAATTTTAATAAATAACTATTGAATTTTTAATTTTAAGTTTTTTTTTTTAAACAGGTTATGACCAAAAATAATTCAAAAAAATGATAATTAAAATTATAACACTGAAATCAGCTGACATTTGAAAACAATTTTTTTTTTTATAAAAAATTAATTATGAAAAAAAAATTTTAAGTTTGCACTTGGAATTTTTTTTAATTAAAATTAATTTATCAGATATTTAATAAGTTTTAGAACTTTTTTTAACAAATAATTTATGGCAAAAAAAAATAAAAAAAAAAAATTGACATGTAGAAATTTAAAAAAATTAAAATGCAATTTTTTTAAAATAATTTATTAGAATTAATTTAATTGTTAAATAAAATTAAAAATTTGTCAAGTGACATCTAACTTAAATGTCATTTTTTTTAATAGAAAAATTTTTAAGTTTTAAATTTATTCATAAAAAATTTTTTTAACATTTTAATTGAAAAAAAAAATTAAACATGTATAAATTATAAAAAATGATAGTTAAAATCTTGACTAATAATTTTCCAATTAAAAACAATTTATTTTTTCTTAAAATATTTTTGACATTTACTAAACAATAACATCTTAACCTAAAAATGTGAAAGAAAAATTTTTTACTCACTTCTAATGTAAGTGAATGACTCACATAAGTACACAAAAATAAAACTCCCAAAATTAACTTCATTTTGATAAGTTTATATAAATAACAAACCAGTTGTTTAATTAAAAGTAATTAATAAACTTATAAAACTATTGAATTTCACTGTAAAGTTGTGTTGACATATCTCGAGTTTTAATTTACCGACTGCGAAGAGCGCAGAAGCTTAAATTACTTTTCAAGTTTCAGCGCCTCTGACGGCAAAAGTGAGAAGTAAATAATTTAAATTTTAAATTTAGCGCCAAAAATTTTTGGCGGGAAAATTTAAATTTAAAATTTAAAAAGTTAGTATTTTTTTTTATATTTTTTCTTTAAAGGTTAATAATAATGATAATAATAATAATAATAAACATAAAATTAATTAATGATGTCAATAATTTATTTATCTAAACATTTATACATCTATTTTTCCACAGTCTTTAAAGTATACGATAAATACGAATTTATTACCATGAGTCTAATTAGCACTTCAGCAATTCCTTTTATTTATAATTATATTAATAATTATTTTAACTTAATTTTATTATCAATTATTAATATTTGAACAAGTTAATATATATATTTGTATACATATATATATATTATTTTAAATATATACGGAATAATTTATAATTACAACTATTGTTGTTAATTATTTATAAAAAACAATAAAAGTTTACTTTATAATACAAACTACAGAGGTATCTACTTCATTAAATATATCTTAGTTTCTACAATAAGCATTTTAGTCATCGTATTAGCAACCATTAATAAATAATCTCAGTTTAAATTAATTAACAAAACTATTTTTTCCATTTTCAGAACAAAACAAAATATATTAATTAATTATAATAGTCGTTCAACGGTTAATAAATAATATAATATCAAATAAGCTACATTTTTTTATTTTGTAGCACCTTTGTTTTTAAATAATAATTTTTTTTTAAATCTACTTGTTTTTTTTTTACCAAAATTCTTTTTTTTTTATTTCAAATTTTATTTATTTTAAATTTTAAAGTTAAAAATTTTTTGGCAGAAATTAAAGTCATTAAGAAAGTTCTGGGTTCGATTCCAGTTCACAGAATATTTTTTTTTTATAATTAATTTTTTTTTAATTTTTAAATAATATTAAAAAAATTTAAAAAAAAAACAAGTAGACTCAAATTTTGTTTTTTTTTTTAAATAAACAATTTAAAAAAAAAATTATTTTTTATAGACCGTACTGATAATTAATTCTATATATTTGGTCCAATTAAAAAGCCATGCAATGACTAATTAAAAGTAAACATAGTTAATTAAAGTCAATTATTTTTTGTGTGTTTTTCTGTACAAATGCGACTAAAAAAATTACACTAATAATGCTCAGGATTATTTCAATATATATATATAATATTTAATTATTAAAAATAAAAATAATAACTAATAATTATATTATAAATATTTGAATCTAAAAAAATAAATTAAGTACGACAATGGTATAACTACTGGCGCACGGCTGTAAAAATAATACTATTGATCTTAGCGGATATTTTTATTATTAATTTAATTTTTTTTTTAAATGCCGATCCCGCCGAGAGTTGACCAAAAGTCTAAATAAATAACATATTTAAATATATATATTTAATTACGCTATTTTTAATAATTACTTTATTTGTTATTAATTAATTAATTAATTTAATTGTTGACAATTTTTTTTACTTTTCTTTTTAAGTAATCCTGATATGTCGGCTCGCTAATTTAATTTAATTATTTTTTTTAATAATTATTTAATTATTTCGCGTTAAATTTTCACTAAATTTTGAAACTTCGTCCATTAAATCGACTCCGTAGCTGGCTGAAGTAATATTTTCTTCTGAAAAATGAAAAATATATTAATTAATAATTTTATATATTTAAAAGAAATTTTTAATCCTTTAAAATTATTGAAAAATTTTTTTTAAAAAAAATTTGAACAATTTAATTATTTAAAATTTTTTAAAAAATGAATTTGAAGAATTTAATTATTTACAATTTTTTAAAAAATAAATTTGAGAAATTTAATTATTTAAAATTAAAAAAAAAATAAATTTGAAGAATTTAACTATTTAAAATTAAAAAAAAAAATAAATTTGAAAAATTTAATTATTTAAAATTAAAAAAAAAATCAATTTGAAGAATTTAATTATTTAAAATTTTTTTAAAATAATTATATTGACATTTAATAATTTTCCAAATTTATTTGACAAGCTATGACAAAAATAATTAAAAAAATAGGAATTTTTAAAAATGATAATTAAAATTCAATAAAAAAATTTTTTTTAATATTTTTGATATTTTGTACTTCAATAATCAAAAATTAAAAAAAAAAATTAAATAAGTAGAAATTTTAATAAATAACAATTGAAATTTAATTTTTTAATAAAATTTTGGATTAAATATATAATTATATTTAATTCTATAAATTTAATATTTAAAATATTTTTTTTCAAAATATTAATAAAAAATTCAATAAAATTTTTTTATAAAAAAAAATACTACTGGTCAAAATTTTGAATAAAAGTCGATCAATATTTAGCTTAATATAATTATTAATTAAAAAAAAAATTTTACCATCATAAATAGAAGTGTCGTGAATATTGCAAGGTCCGGCGTGCTTAGTCTCCAGGACGAACCCGGTGACACAGGCATCCTTAATAATATGACACCAGCTCGGGTAAGTCATGTTGTTAGTCGCGCATAATACTGATGGATATCCCGGGTCATCGCCGCGGAACCGCTGCCTCTTTTCGGAATTTTCGTGCTTCCTCTGGGCACCGGGGCATCGGTACATGCAAGTCACGCACCGCGGCCGATTTGTTTTTATTTCTGTCAGACATGTTTGACCCTCTCGGCATCTTATCGTCGTGCAGTCTGCGTTCTCTGAAAAATAAAAGTAGAAAGTTAGTTGTTTTGCTAAAAATTCTTCAAGATCTTTAAGATTATTTACATTCTTAAAAAAATAATTATTTTATCTTGTTTAAGTATTTTTTAACAAATTTAAAATATTCAAACAATTAATGAATATTCTAAACTAAGATTTTAATTTTAAATTTCCCGCTGAAATTAACAGCTGGTTAGAGTCGTAATGGCGGCCATCGGTTTTAAGACTAAAATGCTAATTACTTCCAAATTAATCGCCCGTTTTGCATGAAATGTTTTGGAGACCTTAAATTTACTCACCTAAACCCTACAAAAAAAGAATTAAGCAAATCAGACTCGTATTTCGAGAGTTATTGCGCGTACCAATATTGCGCCGAAACAAGTTAGGTTAATTTCATAATTTTTAATGGATTTTACAGTGAAAATCGACTTTAATTAAAGAGTTTTTCAATAACAATGGTTAATAAAACCCGGAAGGTTATCAATTAGTACGTTGGTTCGAAAATTGCCCTGCTTTTTATAAAAGCTATCGAATTATCATCTTCTACCACAAATTTATGCCTCGCTTTTAAGAAACTTTAAATTTCCTGCATTTAGAATTTTAAATTTCCCGCCTTTAGATTTTTAAATTTCTCGCCTTTAGAATTTTAAATTTCCCGCCTTTAGATTTTTAAATTTCCCGCCTTTAGAATTTTAAATTCCCCGCCATTTGAATTTTAAATTCCCCGCCAAACTAACAGCTGGTAAAATTCGTAATGGCGGCCACCGGTTTTAAGACTAAAATGCCAATTACTTCGAAACTAATCACCCGTTTTGCATGAAATTTTCTGGAGACCTCAAATTGACTCTCCTAAACCCTCCAAAAAAAGAATTAAGCACATCAGATCCGTATTTGGAGAGTTATCGCGCATACAAACATTGCGCCGAAACAAGTTAGGTTAGTAACGTAATTTTTAATGGATTTTACAGTGAAAATTGACTCCAATTAAAGAGTTTGTACAATAATAATGGTTGATATAACTCGGTATGTTATCAATTGTTATGTCGGTTCGATAATTGCCCGATAAGCAGCGACAAACGCGGTATTATGTTCCCAACAGCAAAGATTGAATGACACGACGAGATCATTAGATATTAACATAAAGTACCTTATTAAATTATAAAATTATAATAAATAAGCCCAACAAAAGGTGTATCTCAATGTTACAATAATTCACAATAACAGACATGTTGCTCTAATAACAAAATTATTTATTCATCCGTCCTATTGTCAAGTAATCCAGTTCCCTCGGTCAAAAAGCCCAAAATAATCAGTATCTATATAATGATAACACGTGGTAATGTATAACACATAACATATAACATAACACGTGTAGATAAACAAGTCGATGACCCTTTGTGTTGGTGAGATTATTGTGGCCTTGTCTCCACAAAATAATCATTCATTTTCATTTCATTTATAATATTATATCATTGTTACTGTTAATGTAATTATTAATGTCAGTGGTGATTGCTAATAAGCTCTGACAGCCACCAGTCAGTGAAGCTGATCCAGACAACTAAATAGTTTAACGCTAATAATGACCTGGTTGTTTATCATTTTTTTTTTTTTTTTTTTTTTTTTTTTTTTTTTCGTCTGGATAGATCTTCTTTATATATACATATATATAATATGATTGCCCGGGTCAGTGGACGTGTGAATACCACTAAATATATTTTGTGTTGACGGAAGTGTTGCTAATAAATAAGTGTATAATAGACGCTCGACGCTCCTCTGTTATATAATTTACAAATTACAATGTTACGTAGTTTATCCTAATCCCACTTTGCGTATGTAAAGTACTTTATGACATATGCTTATCGTGTGGGGGTAATGCTACTAAATAATCCACCCGAATTATTCGCAGACCAACGACCCTTTATAGAAAAATTGTACCTCAAGATTAATGGATTTATTTTATCTATTTATGTCTCAGAATTGAGAAACAGAGATTTTTTTTTTACAATCTAAGAAATAAACATGTAATTATTTATTTCAAACGAAAATTGTAGTCATATTTAAGGTTAGTTGTTTAGAGACTTTTTTGATACCCTGTAACTTTCATAATACGGATCTGATTTACTTAATTCTTTTTTTGGAGGCTTCAGGTGAGTCAATTTGAGGTCTCCAGAGAATTTCATGTAAAACGGGTGATTAATTTGGAAGTAATTGGCATTTTAGTCTTAAAACCGGTGGCCGCCATTACGAATTTTACCAGCTGTTACTTTGGCGGGGAATTTAAAATTCTAAAGGCGGGAAATTTAAAAATCTAAAGGCGGGAAATTTAAAATTCTAAAGGCGGGAAATTGAAAGTTTCTTAAGAGCGAAGCATAAATTTGTGGTAGAAGATGATAATTCGATAGCTTTTGTAAAAAACAGAGCAATTATCGAACCAACGTATTAATTGATAACCTTTCGGGTTTTATTAACCATTGTTATTGAAAAACTCTTTAATTAAAGTCGATTTTCACTGTAAAATCCATTAAAAATTATGAAATTAACCTAACATGTTTCGGCGCAATTTTGGTACGCGCAATAACTCTCGAAATACGGGTCTGATTTGCTTAATTCTTTTTTTGTAGGCTTTAGGTGAGTAAATTTAAGGTCTCCAAAAAATTTCATGCAAAACGGGCGATTAATTTGGAAGTAATTGGCATTTTAGTCTTAAAACCGACGGCCGCCATTACGATTCTTACCAGCTGTTACTTTGGCGGGGAATTTAAAATTAAAAAGGCGGGAAATGAAAAAAAAAAAATAAAATAAATAGAAAAATTAATTGTATAGCTCTTATAGAATTGATAAAAGTGAGTGATGTGTCGGGGAAATAAATGGGGAAAGTTTGTTATCGAAATATACATTAACCGGGTGGTCGGTGGGACTTTACTTGTTGTGCTCGGATGAAAAGTAGTCGAGCCAATGGAAGAAGGAAAAGGAGCTGAGCTGAGCCCTGTGCTGGTAAAGGTAAACTCTTCTCTCGCATTATATAGGTTGTAACATTCCGGTAATTTATTACCTATTACAATTACCACGGGCGTGTTGCTGCAGCTGTGATTAATCGACTGACATGCCAAGAGTGCTATTATACACTCGAATCGATAGCGTACGAGACGTTGCCAACAAATATAACGGAAGACCGAGTTGAGAGCACAATGTATATTTATATATTATATATTTTATATATTGAGCGAGTCCAGTTCGAGAGAATTAAATCGGTTTATTGAATTTTATCAGATAATGCTCGAAAAAATAAATAATGAAATACTCCATCCAGGAGGGATATAAAAAATAATATTTGTCGAAGCAACGACTTCGCACCTTCTGCTCAATAAATATATATTTAGTATTTACCGACACCTATATTATATATGTCCCTCTTCAACAGACGGAACTCAACCTTTTGTTATTTACTTTAATATAAGGACCGAGCTTTTGTTTACAGAGCTCTCAAACTTGAGGAATTCGAGAAACTTCAACTCGATAAATTCTTCCGTTTCATTTTTCAAGCTTTTAATGTTATTTGTAATTTAAAATAATTGTAATTATTATTGTCTAATCGAAAAACAACTGACAATTAGTCAGCGATATTTTCCATCAGAGCAATTGGAAATCACGAATTATCTAAAATTTTTTTTTATTAGACATTAACGCTTCTCTAGTCACACAAAAATGATCATATCTTCGAAATTTTTGATTTTAGAAAAATTTTTAAAGATACCCAAGTTGCTTAGAATTTTATTTTCTACAACTTGTGTTTAAAATTTTTTTTTTTAAATCAAAAGTTTCAAAGTTAAAGCCATTTTTAGTCCTAGATAATTTTTAAAAAATAAATAACTATCCAAATCATAAAAATTTGGTCATATCTTGAAATTAAAGCAAAGATAATGCATAAAAAAAATCCAGAATTTTTTTTATATAAATTTAAAATATATTAAACATCGAAAATTATGATTTTTGAATTTAAAAGTCTTTAAAAAATTGTTAAAAGTAGCTTTTAAAATTGATCACAAAAAAAATTTTTAATTGTTCCATTTTTGTGGCACGGCGAAAAATAAATAGGAATTTTCCCTATTTTTCCAATGGTAACATAGGAATTTTTTCTTTATTAACATGATGGAAATATCCATGTGACATAGGAAAAATTCATTTATGACATGAAAAAAAAATTTTTTTTTTTTTTCAATTAAAAAAAAATAGAAATCGAAAAAACACTATTCTGAAATTTTCAGGATATTTGTAGAAAATGTCAAAGTTTTATATGAAAGAAAGAAAAAAGAAATAAAAAAATGTTTATCATTGAGAAATTCGGAGTTTTTTTGGAAAATCTAAAAAATAACGATGAAGATAGGTTTGAATAATTTTTTTCTGTTTTTTCCCAAAAAGAATATTTAATAAAAAAAATTTTGAATAAAAAAACGTCCAGATAAGTCAATTTTTGAAAAAGTTATGGCAATTTAAGCCACACCATCCATAATCTGCTGGATTTTTAATTTTTTCGAAATGTAAAGCAAAATTTGAAAAAAATTTCCTGGAATTTTTTTATCACAAACCGATTGTATATCACTGTTTTACTTTTAAATTATCTGAAATTGCTCGAATGAGAAAATTGTTATGTAAATTTGTAATTATTAAATTAAATTACATAAATTTTAGTGATAAATGAATTTTTTCTAGTGCTCTGCGAAATTGTTAATAACTTTGTAATAATTAAATATTTTTTAATAAAAATTCAGGGTAATAATCTTCAATATACCCTTAATAAAATAAAAAAAAATCCGATTCCCAAATTCCTTTCTTTTTCCTATCAAAAAAATTCCCGAAAATCCCCTCGACACTTTGAAACTTTTTTTTTGCTGATAAAATTCAACATTTGAGATTTTTTATCATTTAAATTTGTTTAAAAAAATATTTTTTGACAAAACTGCGTTGTAATTAAACCAAGATACTCTCAGAAGTTCAAAAATACCGAAAAAAAAAAATTTTTCCGCGAAAATTTTTTCCAACATTCAAAAAAACTTGCCGAAAATTTATGAATTTCAAAAGTTGTCTTATAAGTTCAAATAACTCTCGAATGAGTAGATTTATCAAAAAATCATAAGAGACCTTTTTTGTAGCCCATTAAATTTCCTACAAAAAAAAATATTTTTTAATTTTTTTAATTCAAGTCGTTTACGAGTTACAGAGTTCCAAAGTTCGGAACCAAAATATCAGTTTTAAAAAGGTTTTTTTTTTTTTCAAAATTTTTGATGGAATTATTTAAAAAAAATTGGATCCTTTTGAAAGAATCTACGACTTGGTAAGTTATGCATCAACCCTGGATCTTATTGCTTCTCATTCTTGGATCTGAGATCTTGCATTGGGCTGCAGAAGTACTCAATGTTAGCTCAGTGCGGGTACTGGTACTGGATATCAGATAGTTAGAGGTTTAAGTTGTGTGTCTATATACCAGGGAGCAGCAAACTGGTAACCAAACTGTAGATGGAACTCTAAAGCTAAGAGCGTGTTGTTATATGGACGAGACTAAGACGCAGACGTAGAGCGGTAAAGGGAAACTATTAAGCCCGTCGGCGTTCAAACACTGTTTAAACTTTGGTATTGTACTGAGTGTAAGTATGCACAATATGCAATACTGCAATACCATCAACCATCGCTAATCACTTTTTTTTTTTTATTAATTATTGTTTGCTTTCAGTTTTCCCGATGGCCAATTAAATTGTCGACGTCTTTTGCAACCGATTCTAATTAAGTTAATTATACCGAGGCTTGAACTGGATAAATATTTATGGGCTTTGATAAATTTACTACTTGTGTTGATGATCCAGGTGTCTTTCATTTTTAGATTAACATAACATTGATCTTAATATTAATTGTTTTTATCTAATTTTAATTAATTATCATAAAATATAGTAAGGAAAAATTTAATGGTACTTTGGTATTGTTTTAATACTAGGTCAAAAAAATTATTATAATATTTAGTTTTTCCTGAAATTGAATTTTTAAAATACTTTTGGTCGAAATTATTTTAATTTATCTGATAAAATAGTATTTAATACAGAATTTTCCGTATTTAATTTTTAAACTTAGTATTTAGTAATTTCTAATTAGTATTTATTATTTTCCAATAATATATCTGATGAAAAAGTATTAAATACCTAATTTTCCTTATTCAAACTCTATTAACTTTCAATTAATAAAAAAAGATAATTTAATACTTTTTTTTTCAAATCTAAATATTTCAATATTAAGTATTTATCACTGTTATTTAGTATTTTCCTATAATTTACTTTATAAAAAAATACTAAATACCTAATTTTCCTTATTTAAACTCTATTAACTTCCAATTAATAAGAAAAAATAATTTAATACATTTTTTTCAAGACTAAATTTTAATATTTAGTATTTACCACCAGTATTTAGTATTTTCCAATTAGTATTTTTAAAATGGTATTTCGTATTTTCCGATTACTATTTATTATTTTCCAACAATTTATCTAACAAAAAATCATTTTACACTTAATTTTCTGTATTTAATTATTATACATAGCAGTTTCCAATTAGTATTTAGTATTTTCTAATTGGTATTTGATGTTCTCCAATTAATAACAAAAAATACTTAAATACTTATTTTTTTTTCAAAACTAAATTTTAATGTTTAGTATTTTCTAATAATTTACCAAATAAAAAAGTATTCAATACCTAATTTTCTGTATTTAATTATTATACATAGCAGTTTCCAATTAGTATTTAGTATTTTCTAATTGGTATTTGATGTTCTCCAATTAATAACAAAAAATACTTAAATACTTCTTCAAAACTAAATGTTAATATTTAGTAATTTCTAATTAGTATTTATTATTTTCCAATAATATATCTGATGAAAAAGTATTAAATACCTAATTTTCTGTATTTAATTATTATACATAGCAGTTTCCAATTAGTATTTAGTATTTTCCTATAATTTACTTTATAAAAAAATACTAAATACCTAATTTTCCTTATTTAAACTCTATTAACTTCCAATTAATAAGAAAAAATAATTTAATACATTTTTTTCAGGACTAAATTTTAATATTTAGTATTTACCACCAGTATTTAGTATTTTCCAATTGGTATTTTTCAACTGGTATTTTGTATTTTCCAATTAATATTTAGTATTTTCCAATTGGAATTTTGTATTTTCCAATTGGTATTTAGTTTTTTCCCAATAAAGAAGTATTAAATGCATAATTTTCCTTATTCAAACTCTATTAACTTCCAATTAATAAAAAAAGATAATTAAATACTTTTTTTTCAAGACTAAATTTTAATTTTTAGTATTTTTGACCAGTATTTAGTATTTTCCAATTGGTAGTTTCCTATAATGTACCTAATAAAAAAGTATTAAATGCCTAACTTTTTTTTAATGAAACTCTATTAACTTCCAATTAATGAAAAAAGATAATTTAGTATTTTTTTTTCAAGACTAAATTTTAATATTTAGTATTTACCACCAGTATTTAGTATTTTCCAATTAGTATTTTTAAAATGGTATTTCGTATTTTCCGATTACTATTTATTATTTTCCAACAATTTATCTAACAAAAAATCATTTTACACTTAATTTTCTGTATTTAATTCTTACACTTAAAATTTTCCAATAATTTACTTAATAAAAAATTATTTAATACCGAATTTTCTGTATTAAAACTTTAATACTCACAAATTTTCCAATGAATATTAAGTATTTTCTTAAGATCAAAAAATTTGTGACACCTGTACCAAAATTCTGCACCAAAGCACCTAAAAAACTACAATAACAACAACAAAAACTATCTAATAATCCTTTTTAAAAAAAAAAAAACCTCCTAAAACAAAACAAGTAGGTTTATATTAAGAGCAGGTGGAGGATTGCGTGGGCGCCTGGCCGGTCAACGACCGCTGAACAAGGACGCTGCAAGGACATTACAGACGGTGGGTAGTCTTGCATTTAAGTTATTTTTATTTCAACGAGTTTGGATAAATATTTATAGACTTATATTTATCGAAAGGGCGATGCCTTTTTTTCGGGAAAATATCATGACTGACCGGGAGGTGGAAGAAATGCCGGCAGGGGTCAAACTACAACTTTAAATTAACAAAACAACATAAAAAAGTGAAGATTAGAGGATACTCACGTTTACAATGGCCTTTGTAAGCTACTGGAATAGCGCGGCCTGCGCGACAAGCCGCTAGACGCAGATGACATGCACTCTTGTAAGTATTACCGTCGGCGCCGCAAACAGGTCTGCTGGCCAGCGGCTGGAGCGACTGCTTCTGCTCCAGGATTCCACTCAAAGAGGACTGCGGGCACTTACGCGCACATTTAACGCAGTGCGGGCTCAGATTCTGGTCCAGGAGGCAGCTTCGGCCCTGTCCGCAGTGCACCCGCGTACACGAACCTGCTCGACACTTTTTACGTTATTATTCACGCTGGTCAGATCTCTTCTAAGGTACAAGCACCGATTATTGACTGAGGGACAATTTTATTGACACTATTTTAGAAAATTACGGAAAATTTTAATAATCCCGACATTTTTTATGCAAATATAATTAAGAGAATATTAGAAAATTAGAAATTTTCTCAAGACAAGAAAATTTACTTCTATCAAGAACTATATATTATATATTTAGCGTGCAATTGTACATATTGAATGAAAAAAAATTATTCAATATTATTTGATCTTTCCATTTGACATGTTAGTCAATAAAAATATTAATTAAAATTTTCTTCCATCTTTATATTTAATTTTTTGGAGCAAGAGAGAAATTTTCTCAAGACAAGAAAATTTATTTCTATCAAGAACTAAATTTTTTGGAGCAAGAGCCTGAATTTTCTCAAAACAACAAGATTTTCTTGGCTCAAATAAATTTTCTTGGATCAAGATACGTATTTCT